>BHFT01040355.1:0-33916 GCA_004320025.1 Laticauda laticaudata
TGGTCATATGCTCTCAGTGTACCATCTACCATTCCTGTCCTATTGTCCCCATTTATTTGTACCTATTTCCTGTATTCCTACTCATGTTTATACTTATACCTATTATTTTGTAAGTGATTGACAAATCAAATAAATAAATAAAATAAATAAATAAGTGTACATAAAAGGAAAAAATACATTTGTCAAGAATCATTTTTTTCTTGCGAAAACCAGAATCACACTCTTTGCACAAGCCAGATCATGAACACTGTCAACACATTTTGGTTGTAGGGACACAACAGATGAGTTTTCTTATTTTAAACTGAGAACCAGACAAGAACCCCTCAGGTCTTCAAAAAGAAATCTGTTTAATCTGTTGTAGTCCTTTACAGGTAGCTTTATATATAGAACTTTTATATTTATATTACAGCTACCCGTAAAGGGCTACATTCCATTCCATTCCATTCCATTCTGTTCCTTATTCTATTTTATTCCATTCCATTCTATTCCTTATTCTACTCTACTCTACTCTATTCCAGACTTACAACCGCAATTCAGTCCAAACTTTCCATTTCTAAACAAGCCAGGGGTTAAGTGAATTTGCCTCCATTTTACAACCTTTCTTGTCACAGTTATAAAGTGAATCACTCCTGTCCTTGGTAACATGGGCGTGAAGTGAATCTGACTTCCCCACTGACTTTGCTTGTTAAAAGGATGCAAAAGGGGGTTGCGTGACCAGCACACTGCAGCCGTCACAAACACAGGCCAGTTGCCAAGAATCTGAATGTTGATCATGTGATCATGGGGATGCTGCAACTGTGGTAAGTGCAAAAAAAAGAAAAAAAAGATCATAAGCACTTTTTTCATGGCCATGGCAACTTCGAATGGTCACTAAACGAATAGTTGTAAGTTGAGGACTGCCTATATCTTATCATGGCAACCTGCAGAACTAATCTGCCTCTTTTATTTCTCTCCATGCTCTAACTAAGGGTTTCCACTAGTCAAGCTGCCTGGGATTTCATTCCAGTTTAACTGTAATCACCAACAAGGCAATTTTGCTTTAATATTTTTCAAGGTGTTGAGAATCGTCTTTGGATCTGTGGCTACACCAAACATCTAGGACGTTTGTGATGGCTAACCTTGTCCATGTCGCGTGCTGAAAGTGTGTGGCTTTGTGTGTGCTCTCGCTTGCCTGCACCCATGATGCAATGCACATGCGCCCCCCAGCCTCCTACGCATGCATGAGCACCCTCTGTACATGCACTGCATGCCTATGCTCATGTGACCCCACACGTGACCCCCATGCATGCATGCACATCTCCCACATGCGCATCTTCCCCCGCGCATCCATGGCAGATACCCGAGAATCAGCTGGCTGGCGGAAGGCGCATACGCAGTGGAGCTCTTCCAGGTGACCTCTCATGTACCTGGCAGAAATGGCTCTGCCTGCCATTTCCAGCATGTCTGTCATAGGTTCGCCATCACAGATTTAGGACAATGTTTCTCAATTTTGGCAACTTTAAGACGTGCAGACTTCTAACTAGAATTCTGCAATTCTCCAAGTCCACCCATTTTAAACCAGACTTCTTTGCAGGAAGCAAAGTAGTTTTTGCACTCAAGCCTGGGGGACATTCAGAATATCTTGGTTGGTGTTTGGAGACTCTTTGTGTTTGAAATAGTTCTTAGTAACTTTATCTAATGTTCTTGGCAGTCTTGCACAACCCTGGAAAGGCTCGTTCTTATCAGAGACAATTAGTTTGAAACAGCCTTTTAACCGTGAAGGAATGGAATTTGTAAAGAAACATTAAAAGGTTTTGCTGTTACCTCTGTTTCATATTTGTTTCCTTGGAACAAGGTTTGGGTCAGAACAGGACCATTCAAAGGGATAAGAGCATTTAAGAAAGGGATTTATGACCAGTTCTCACACTTATGGCCATTGCAGCATTCCCCCAGAGTTACATGATCAAACTTTAGGTGCTGGCAACTGACATATATTCACAGTGCTGGCAGTGTCCCATGGTCTTGGGATTGTCATTTGCAACCTTCCAAGGGATTTCTGACAAGCAAAGTTTATGGGAGGATCAAATTTGCTTAATGACCACATGATTCACTTAACAACTGTAGTGATTCAATTAACAGCCATGGCAAAAAAATAAAGGTTGCAACTTACTTAACAACTGCCTTGCTTAGCAATGGAAATTGCAATCCCAATTGTGGTTGAGAACTACTTCGACTTCAAATTTGATATCAATATTAAAATCAAATTGTATCTGAAAGAATCATTTTTGGTCTCTAATCCTAGGCTGAAAAGAGAAGCTGATTTTGATTGGGAATCTTTTTGACCCCACTTTTTGACAGAAGAGCTTATTTCAGGAAAGTGCTGATGAAAAATTGCTTTGCTTACAAATCTGACAAATGTCAGATTTGTGTTACGTTATTAATGATGTCAGTCACACACCAGTGATGTCAAACGATCACACCACCCTGTAACATCCCATTTTGATATGATCTCTAATTTATTNACAACCCAGAATATATCTGTGCACCTGAAATGAAAGCAAAGGAGCAACCTGGAAAGAAGATCAGTAAATGGTAGTAAACAAGAAGGATATTTCCATAATTGAACTGGAGATGAAGAAATTATTCTGTTGCTCATCACCACCACTTGTTTCGACTTCAGAGTCAAAACAAATTGCAGTCCTTTGACTGTAAGAAGGAGAACATTGCAATCTGCTAAAATCCTATATTGATGGATCCTAGAACAGCCCCTTTTAACATTTGGCAGAACAAAAAAAATTTCACTTTTCCAATTGAAAGAGATAGAATTGAGTTCTACCTTTGAAAAAAAATAAAGACTGTAACCAACATTTGAATACATCTGGAAGAGTTTTATTTTGTTTTACTTTTTAAAGAAAAGGTGGTCTGATCCTAAAAAGATAGGTAAAGGTAAAGGTTTCATACACATACATGCTAGTCATTTCTGGCTCTAGGGGGCAGTGCTCATCTCCATTACAAAGCTGAAGAGCCAGCATTGTCCGAAGATGTCTCCGTGGTCATGTGGCTGGCATGACCAAATGCCGAAGGCACATGGAATGATGTTACGTTCCCACCAAAGTGGTCCCTATTTATCTACTTGCATTTTTACACTCTTTCAAACTGCTAGGTTGGCAGAAACTGGGACAAATAATGGGAGCTCACTCCATTATACTGTGCTAGGGATTTGAACTACTGAACTGCCGACCTTTCTGATCAACAATCACAGCTTCTTAGCCACTAGAACCACCAGGGGTGGGATTCAAATTTTTAACAACCAGTTCTGTGGGCATGGCTTAGGTGGTGGGCATGGCTTGGTGGTGATGTGACTGGCTGGACATGGCTTGGTGGTCATGTGACTGGCTAGGTGTGGCCAACTCAATATCACTCACATTGAGACACACATCTCCTTGCCTGGCCTCTCATGACTGTGGGGATGCTGCAACAGTCGTAAGTGTGAAAAATGGTCATAAGTCACTTTTTTCAGTGCCATTGTAACTTTGAATGGTCACTCCACACAAGCAAAGTACCAGCAAAGGAGGGGAAAAAAACTCCAGAGAAGTTCCTGAGACAGGAAGTCTAGTCCTGCCAAGAACATAATAAGAGTTAATGGAGAGGCAGTTTCTATAAGCAACACCAGAATGTTTCGTTCCTGCCTTCCTTACAGGATTAGGCTAGTAATTTCTTCTAACAACCGGTTCTCCGAATTGCTTAGAATGTTAACAACCGGTTCTAGCGAATAGGTGCAAACTGGTAGAATCCCACCCCTAAGCGTGTTCCCTAAAAAGGTAAAAACTACTTTTTGAAGAGGAAAACTTACTTGGTTACACTTTCTGCACTGCATTGCATGGTTAAGGAAAAGAAGTTTAAAGCAGATTTATTGACACCGGGGAAGGGGGGAAGTATGTTGAAATGAGGCCCTTTAATAGCACAATAGTTTTCTTCCTGATAAATTGAGAAGGGGAGACATTAAGCCCACCTTTACTCCCCAGCCCCACATTACGCCTCCCTTTCACCTGAATGTGTATGTGTTATTAATGAGAAGATTCCGAATATTTGTCTTCCGCATATTTCTTTCAGTTAACTCAGAAGATTGTTTTGGAAAGCTCCAGAGATAGCAAAACAGTTAGAAGAATTTTCACCGGCAGCTAATATGAGCTAATAACGTCCATGGATTCTGCCCAGCTTCTTATCTGAATCTCAGGATTTCACTGTCTGAATTTATCAGCCCTCTATTTCCCAAAGGGAGATGCCAAGTTAACTGATCTTCTCAGCCCCAGCACAGGATAGTAAAATAGTTGGAATAATTGTTGAAGACAATGTTTTGACATGATGGTTAAGCATGGTTTGGTTTAGACAGAGCTAATCTATTGGCTACAGATTGGTACAGTCCAGTGACTGCAACTGAAAAACAATCCCTATTTATGGACCCTTATTATTTGGATCTAATATATATTGTCCATTAACATATTTATTTGTTTGTTGGTTGGTTGGTTGGTTGGTTTAATTTTATACATTGAAACTATACCATATACCTGGGGAAGTTTTGAAACTATAATTTTCTATGAAACCCAATATAGAAATATCATTTTTTTAAAAACTCAATCAATTAATCAGTGGAGTTGAAATGTTATGTACTTTGCAAACTTCAAAGAAGCAACATAAACAGGAAACATTACATAGTGGATTTACAAACTGGAAAATGATAAGCATGTGGTTACTTTGCACCAGATCTCCTGTATGCTCTTATTTATTAGTACTTTGGGGAAAGAGAGCTTTTCAGATTCAGAGTTGATTTACAAGAGCAGAAAATGTCACAGTCCCCATTAATTTGTCATAATTTGTATTTCTGCTTAGAGAAATACATATAGTTATGTAAATTCAACCCCTGGTTTATTATCATGTGTGACTTACCCAGCTGTTCAGCTAACCCTAGAAGCAGTGTTCTTGTTCTGTATTCAATTCCCCAAATAAGGCATTGTCTGTAAAATTATGGTGTAATCTCTTTTCTTGAATTTGTTTCTGACACCATAACTTATTCATTCATTGGGGAACATGGCTTTGGATCCTTGATCAACAACCACTTCCACAATTCTGCAGGGAGAGAGAGAGAGAGAGAAAGGGAGAGGGAGAGGGAGAGACTCACTTTATGTCTGAAACTAGAGGACTTTTGTTGCTATTTTTCTCAATGGCCATCTATTCTAAGGGGTTCCCTTGCTGTGCTGCTGAAGTATTGTTCATTAATTTAGACTTCCATGCAGGGATGGGATTCTACCAGTTCGCACCAGTTTGGGCAACCCAGGAGTTCCAGCAATCATTTGGTCCCTGCCCACCTGTCCTTTATTTCCATGCTTTGCAGCCCTGCTGATTTGCATGGCACAGCAGATTGCCTTGCCTCAGCTGTTTTACTCACCGAGGCTACAGTAGAAGGTAAGTATTAGAGCTGAAAATGGGTGGTTTTGAAATGCTGCCTTTGTGCGCAAAGCATGTGTTTGGCACGTGCTCACCAAATCAGTTGTTACACTGGTTGAATCCCACCGCTCCTTCCATGCCTCTCCCTCTCCTACTTTCCCTCTGTATTGTATCATCTTATCAAAATGTATGGAATACAGACTTGGAAGTTAGCTCCAAAGTAACCCTCTACTTGCTGCAGGAAATCCAGTATTCCCAGGAAATGATTATCCAGACTCGATTGAGTCACATACCATTCATGATGATAGCATATACTAGCTTCTCACTGCAATTCTATTTCACAAAATATGGCAATCTATTGTCTTTCAGCTGTCCAAGATGACTACTTCCAGTAACCCTTGCCAGTGGTTTTAATGGCTAGATCCCTTGAGAACTGTAATTTAGCAACATTTGGAGAATTATATATTCCTCATTTTTTTCTGTATACACTTACAAAGGAGTAAGTCCCACAAAACTTCATATATTTATAGGTACCATAACTGTGGCTATGATAAGACTAGCAGCTTTATAGATATACAGTATTCAAACTCTGTGCTGAAACAGGACCTAGCTTCCCATTGTGACTCTGCATACTGGTTCTGCCTCTTGACTTTCTAAGCTTTTCATGTTGAGCAGAAGGCTCACTAATGATGTCTACTTGTGTGTGCAGGAACAAATGCATCATGCCTTCTATTTGCTTGCTACCTGTAGAAAACGTTTTCCATAGTGGTTTTTACGAGCCTTTTACAATGCATTCTGAGTGGTGACTATCTATTTATACCACCTTGGAGATGAAAAGTAATGCTACCTTGCAGCTCTGTTTCTATCTGCACAATCACCTCACTCCCATGAATGGAGATTACCTTGAAAACCACCCCTTGAAGTGGGAATAAGGCAGGGGTGGGATTCTACAGGTTCGGACTGGTTCTATAGAACCGGTTGTTATGATCCCGCACAGTTTGGAGAACCAGCAAATCATGCACCTGGCTGGCCCCTCCCCTCTGCATCCACCCCTCCCCTCCCTGCTCAGTCAGTCCTTATCATGCACATGCCCGACATGACTGACTGGGTTCTTCCTTGCCCAGTCACTCCTTAAGGTATTTCCTTTTTTCACTTCTCCCGACCATCAGCTGTTCCTATGATCAGCTATGCCAGGATTCCCCTTCTGTCTTACTGCTTCACCCAGGAGGCTTCCCTGAAGCCCAGAAAGGCAAAAAATGGAGGGGGAACAGCAGGAACCCTCACCACACTCCATTTTTTGCCTTCCTGGGCCCCAGGGAAACTTCCTGGGAGCAAAAATGCCCTCCCCAGGAGGCTTCCCTGAGGCCCAGAAGGCCCCAAAAATGGGGGGTGCTGCTGCAAAAAAACCCATACCCACCCACCTAGCCATGCCCACAGAACCAGTTGTTACAAATTTTGAATCCCACCCCTGGAATAAAGCAGGGAAGTGTGCTGCATAGGCTGCCTGATTGACCACTATTTGTAGAAAAGAGCTTATTTGCAGATCAGGTCTTTGAATGTCTGCTTCTGGAAATGGCTATCTACCCAGAACTGTATCAGCACCATGGCTCTAAGGCTTCAAAAAAACACAACCCTCAGAAAATTGGAAGCCATGGGAGAGGGAATGGTGGCAAGAGGGAATCTGGCTGATGTAGGGAAATGAGGGTAGGTCAGTGGCTGGACTACCTTTGTTTGAAGTCTCATCTTAACAAAGAATAGTGACAGCTTTGTATGTATGTATCCTGCTGTTCAAAATCCTGCTTCTCTTAGCAGCATAATATAGTTATGAACAGTAAGGTGGAGGATGTCTGCAGAACTCCATAGATCAGAGACCTAAATATAACACAATTCTTCACCATCATGTTCTGGCCACAGCCTGGGAAAAATTGCTGGAAGCATGTTAAAGCAAAGCTCTTAAGCCCCAAGTCACAGGCAAGCTAGAAGAATCATAGGCTTGATGTTTGAAAGCAGCTCAGAAGTCCAGAAGGATGGCTGCACTTCCTTCATCTAATTTCCAATATAGACCATTCACCAATATGATCAAAGCAGTTTCAGTGCAGTTTTTCCCAAGCTGGGTCCATTGTTTTCTTGCAATATCCAAGACAAAAAGTATGTTATTATTATCAGTTATAGTCAAAGTTACAATTCTTATACTTCTTGTGCAATAAAAAAGGCTAGAAACCAACCTCTTTCTGGCAGGAGTTGCAGTTTCTGCATCTCTGATTAACAGACTGATCTGGTATCAAGCTTGTGACCATCCAAGAACTAGCTTTTATACAATCTTCTTGATCACTTTTCCCTGGAATTGAATAACTGAGGCTATATAAACGTTCCAGGTAGAGGAAGATTTTCTTCAGTAGTGGTTATATAATTGCCTGTTTTAGACAGGGAAAAATGCATCTCACCACATGCTATCTATAATATCAGTCCCATTTGAGAGTTAGTAATCTGAATGGGTGAAGGCCAGAAGTTGCCTCTGTACTTAATCTCTCCACCTTCCATAAGCTAAACAAAAATTCAAAACCCCCAAAACGACACAAAACCAGGTTCTGACCAGTTCTGGAGAACCGGTAGTAGAAATTTTGAGTAGTTTGGAGAACTGGCATGTACCACCTCTGACTAGAGATTTTACAGTATCCTTCCCCTGCTACGCCCACTAAGCCACTCCCACAGAACCGGTAGTAAAAATGTTGAATCCCACCACTGGATAAATGCTAATATCCACCCACCCAGATTCAGTAGGTGTATTGAGCAATTGATGAGACTGTGTGAAAAAGATCCTGCTGTGACAAGATGATCATTGTTTGGAGAACTTTAACACAAGAAAAACTGTTTGGGATAGGCTATAAAAGTTTTTGGAATAGGCTACAAAACAGGTTCATCATAGATATTTTTGAAACTGATAAAGATTTTAACATTTCCTAAAATGAGACTGAGGCTGTTAGGATTCATTGAGTCAACCTTGACTTTGTAATTGCAGGAATGAGTCCATACCATTTTCTTGGCAACATTTTTCAGAATTGGATTGCCAATACTTCTCCATGGTTATTTACAGTTACTTCATTTTTATTTTAGTAGATTTTAAAAATATTATATTTAATATTTTATTGACCATTTAGAGCCATTAAAATGAGTGGTATATATATGTGTGTACTGAATGAATATATCTGCATATTTTGCAAGTATATTTCTCAACCATGGATGATAAATTGCACACTGGAATGAATAAGTGGTTCCAACAATGTAACAAACTGACAACTACATTTTTCTGAAAAGTAATCATTTCTAAACAAATGTGTCATGTGACATGCTGGCACAGAAGAGTCACTTAAAGTTCCCAATGTTTGTGACATAATACTTAATTATATCTGGAAGAGATTAAGTTCATTACAAAGAATACATTCCAGAAAATGAAGGCAGTGGGAGAAATTTAGATTTGTATGTACTGAATTCTCGACTAATATATTTATTGACATAAAACTTGTATTACAATGAATTAGAATAAATTATAATTAATGGGCACTTGGGCAAAATGATTCAAAGTTGATAAAGAAGTGATTCAATCCCAAATAAATGATAAAAATCCAATAAGGCCAATAAACATATATTTAATGTACAGCTATATTAATTCATAGCAGACTCTTTTTCTTCCCAAAATCCTGACACATCTCCATATTGCCATATTTCTAAGGGTTTATTCTGAACATTTAATAATTATATTAACATCTTTATGCCCAAATATTTAATAAAGTTTAATAGATATTCTGCTTTTATCTCCTAATGTTCTTAAACTTTTCATTGCTGAAATATCATCTCAGGTTCATCTATACTGACCTGCTTACATTTTAAAAATCCTGCTTTTCAGATAAACTTTTCATTTTAAATGCATGTTTAGAGCCGATATTTAAAATACCAGGTACCAGGTGAAATACTCTGGAGATATAATTGTTGGAATTTTAATAATTTTAAAAATTGATTTTGAAACCATCATTTCCTCTAATAGTAGCTTCAGGTAGATAAAACAGCTGGAGCCTCCTAAAAATAAAACAAAAATATTTGTATGCTTGGGTTAACTTTGAAGTACTTAGCATTGACATATTTTGAAAAAAATATTCTAAATTACATGTTTATAATTAAATCAGTTTATAGATGCTTATTATGTTTCAATAAAACACTTTATACTTTTATGTTTTTATGAATAAAACATTTTATATATATGTTTATTCGAATATTATGGTGGAAGTGGGACATGGATGGACAACAAGAACTCATAATTGTTTGGGAACAGGCAGAAATTGCAAGATAACAGCCATTTTCTGTTTTTATAAAGATTCTTGGAATAAATAAGCTGAACATTAGTCTCCTTTTTTGAACTGGTAGGAGACACACAAAGCATAATTCAGTTTATCCTTTCCCAAACTTTGATCTCTATATATTGTTGGACTGTAGCTCGCATAGTTCCCAACCTGTAATCCAACAACAACTAGAAACTCGGGGTTGGAAAGTCTGTTCTAATGGTTGACTGGAAGGTTATTGTTCTGTCTGAACTGGTAGATTATCATTCAAAATTCCAAGAAAATAAACAGATTTTGTTGCTGAGTGAAATATTAATGAGCCAACCCAACCATGAGATCAGATCCAAAGATTTACTTCCTATGATTAATAGCTACAAACCTCAAATCCAGTGTACAAACTATGCCTTCAGCCTAATCTAATCCTTAATTTTTTAAAATTATTTTATTTGCAAAACAAAGATTCTTTTGAATTCATGGATCATTAAGTTTTCTAATGGTTTTTCAAATTAACTCCATTTTTAAATAAAATTATGTTTTCAAATGTAAGGCTTCTGATGAGCCATTCTCCAAAAACACAATTTAAAGAGATATAAAAATATATCTTCATTTGAATATTCAAAATCCAAATGTATGAATCTTTGTCTAGCTCAGTATTTAAAACTATAATCTTAAAAATGAAGTTCACAGCTGAAATTTTCATTCCAAATGATAATACACATATACAGAGAGAGAGAGAGAGAGGAAGGGAGGGAGGGAGGGTGATAACTCAAAAATTAAAAGTGGAAATGAGCAGTCTAGAAACATGAAGTATAAACAAATAAATAAAATCTGGAGTTGGTTCGACTGCTCTGGGGAAACTACAGGTTAATATAAGGTCAGATGTACATGGAGGTTCTCAGGTATCCAGGTCATGGTTGTCCCAAAAATGCTTTTTCAAGAGGCAAATGGACTTTTTTGCTTTCTCCTTGAAGGAATATAAATCCTACCATTCCTCACCATTCAGTCAGCTTGGATGAGAGGCAAATGTCTTCAAGGAAATACAAAGAAAGTCCTTTTGAAAAAGCAACTTTAGGTACAAGGTCAGATGTTACAAGTATTATGTGCCTACAATTGAAAGGAATGGTTTAATGTTCTTTTCTCTTCTAAAACTGTGTAGTCATACAAAATGCATTGCATGCAGCAGTTAATTAAATGAATAAATGAAGGAGAAAGAAGAAGAGAAGTCACTGAACTTTGATTTTCAGTAAGATACAAAATTCTGATCTAATGCTTCAGTTAAATGTCACTGATAGATGAATATAATCCAAGAATTAACATAAACTGATATTTTGTTAATTGGATTTGAGCTCTAGATTTAATAATTTGTTTCTACTTGTGTATGTTTATGAGACTTTGAATCAGTGTTGACTCCTAGTGAATGCCTGGACTAGTCCATGAAGTTTTCTTGGACAGGTTCTGCCCAAAGTCAAACGAAGTCATTCTTTGTTTGCAGGTTCTTCTTTTTTTTTTAACAGAAGGAGTTATATAGTATCAAATTTCATCACCTAAGGTCCTCCATGAATAATATATTTTAAAAGTCCAACACTGAGGAAAAGGAGCTGGAAAAAATATTTACCGGCTAATCTATGTGGGGATCATGTGATCAGCTGCTCTTTTTACAGATAGCATAAGCACAGTGATTCATAATTATTTTATAAGTTAGAAATGTTATATGAGTTTGTTTCATCACTGATTTCCAAAGTTCAGAGAGATTGTGTAAAGTGTGTCTCACCTGGACACAGATTCTATTTTTTAATAGCAACATCAATTGGGTGACAGCTTTTTTCAATTTGAAGGAATTATTAGAGATTGGTGGGATTATATCTCCATCTTGTGGACAGAAGATAAATGAAATACTCATGTAAAAATGAAACAATTTCCTTGATTAAAAAAAAAGAAAGAAAAAGGAACAGCACAATCTGGCTATTAGAGCTGAGTATAACTCAGAAAGTTACTCACAATTTTGATTTATATATCAGACTTCTTTCTTTCCTTTGGTGAGTCCATGTTTCTACTTTTTGGATCAGGGGTGTTCAACCTTGGCAACTTTGACTTGTGGACTTCAGCTCCCAAAATCCCTAAGCGAGCATCTCTGGTCTAGAGCACTAGGGAATTTCTTTGATAGGCTTTCAAATTCTGTTACAAGAAACTTGCAACAGTAAAGATCTTCTTTGCATTGAAGAATCCAATTAAATTAAAATCCATTATATGGTCTACCTTTAAATTAAAAGTATTAGTAAAACATCCATGTAAAAAAAATCTATTTGGTTTAGTTCTGCTTGGCCTCAAGTCTATGAATTGGAAGAAAAGTATTTTGACATGTGACTGCTGTAATGGTTGGGCTGTAATATCCTTTAGGGACAAAAAAAAAAAAAGGACAATGGGTAGAAGGCCCACAATTTTGATATGGGAAAAATTAAGGAAAACGAATGACGGATACTCTACTTTTCCAGATTTTTGTGCCAGGAGCAAGAAGAAAGGGTTAACTCTGTTAATTCTCCATCCCGTTTTCACAAGATGAATTATTTTGAATAAAATGTCTCCCATGGATCCCCTTTCCTTCCTGGTGTTCACATGACATACTAAATCCACCCAAAAGTTAGTTGAACATTTAAAAGCAGGGTCCATCTGCTTTGCCAACTACAGATTTGGGTGCTTAGCAGAGATTGTGTAATTAGTATAGAAATTTGGTCTATTCCTTAACTGAGCTCTTCTCCCAGTTTTGAAGAGTCTGAGGAAGTTAGCGTTGACATGTTTTCACAAGGGAAGCATATTTTAAAAGCAGATTAAATGTTTTAACAGTTGAGAAATCATGTAGTCTGACTATATGTCCAACATTCCCTTTTAAATTTGAATATATTCCCTTTTATATATTTAAAATAATAATTATTGCTTGATTTTCACTTTTAAGTGGTCACTACTGAAAGCTTTGGGATAAAATAAAGATTTATTATTGTGGTTTTTAAATGCTTTAAATTTCTATGAGCACAATATAAATGCAAAGAAAGATATGTGGAATAACTGTAGCCAATAATTAGTGGAACTCATGCCAGTGATAAAACAACAATTGCTCTGGCTGGACTGAGCCCATGTCTATGCAGCTCAGGGTGTATAAATCATTTCCATTATAATGCTGATCTTGAGGCCAATTTACGAATTACGTATCTCAGAGTTGGCTACGCCCAGGTAAATTCTGGATGTAGAATGTTAACTTCAAATAAATCCTTTTTAGTTTTGGGAGTGTGGCTCAAGGTTCATGATTTAATTGGAGTAACTGCCAGAATCCTGACACATATATACCTGCTTTGTGATCAAATCAGTCTTGATCTATCTAGTTACGTGACTGATAATCCCTTCCCAGAATGTCACTGCCTCTTCTCCTACTCTGGACTTTTATTGCCTTTTGCATATGAAGGCCCCTTGGCAGTATTTCAGGGGGATGTTTACAGTGTCATACATGATGCTTTCAAGAATAATGCCAGTGGTGGTTGATGTGGTCTTTCTCATGTTCTTCCAAAATGAAATGCATCCCATGATCATTTCACTATTGCAATGCAATTGTTCAAATTTACTTTTAAATAGCCTTCATAGATCTTATGTGTGCTAAACAAAGTTGGTGATACATAACTGTTATAACAGTCAACATTTTTTTAACACAGGACTGTCAGCCTCCTAGTCCGGGCCAGATGCGTCATGTGCTGGCCATGCCCACTCCTGGTTTAGCAAAGTGGGAAAAGTCCTGATACGTCATGTGACGCTGCTGTGACGATGTGAGTTTGACATCCCTGCCTTAACATATCTCCAAAGCTTAATCTATCCAACTTTTGCCTTGGCTTTCTTCAATCGGTCAGAATCAATAATCATACCCTATTTAAAAGATAAATTAAATATGGCATTATTCATCTGCATGAAAAATGGATATTAAACAACTCCAGTACAACCCCCATTAAGCATTTGTAACTCAATATTAAGATAAGACTTATAAAGATAATTCTCATTGGAGACAATGTGTTATTTATATACTTTACCTTTTACAACTTCACAAATCAGTAACACTGTAATGAGAATGTGGTTTTAATTTGAAAATTATGTTAAGTATCTAAAATAATCTGCATGATTTAACAGTTACAGATTTTACCAAGAGTTTGTTAGTGATCTGACTTACTTAAAGGCTAAGCAATAAAAGAAAAAGAAAAAACTAAAAGCGATTAAAGAAAAAAGGTCCTGAAAGGAAACAGTATTCCATAATTCATTTTGTATGAGATTTCTTGACATCAATATACAACTTAGTTGTAAATTCACCTGTGGGTCATAAACTCTGAAGGTGCTGTCATCATGTAGTACATGTGTGTGTGTTTAAACTCATAGTAGCTGATGGACTGCTTTGTTGATTTAAAGTACACTTCTGGCTAATACCAGAATTAAGAATGTGTATATACAGTAAGAAGCTGCTTGTTATGCATTTAATATGTCATCTCTTATTAAGTCTTATAAAGATAACAATCATGACACCAGAAAGCCAAATCACTCACTTCATTATCTTTATTACAAGATAATTATTATTGTTATTGAAAAATATAGAATTTCCAATCTTTTCTTTTTTTAATTGATGTCTCTCTAGCTCAGTGTTTCACAATCTTGGCTACGTTAAGACATGTGGACTTCAACTTCTAGAATTCCCCAATCAGCATGAAATTCACACATTTTCAAATGGCTAATATTGATAGTTAAACATAGCCAATAGCTGTTTAAAATAGTTAAACTAATATTAAAACTGCAATGTTTTAGATTCAAGGATGTTTCTGGGCAGGTGTGGAAATATATGTAACACCCATCTACATTTTCTTTAAAAAGCTGCATTCTTTCCTGGGATTGTATAATGGGAATGTAATCCAGTTTTTAATATCTTTGTGCTTCTGAGTCCATCATGCTGCATGACCCTTTTCACTAATCAACTCTGAGGCATTTTAAAACAGAACACACATTAAAGTATTGTTGGAATTACACCATATCAAATATATCACTTGGGATATCCAAGGTTGTATGTTAATAATCTCAATAATTCCACTCCTTTTTAATAAGGATTGTCTCCATGCAAAAAGGAGTGGGATTTTGACCACCTGATCCACAGCCATTTTGACTTCATTGACATGGGCATCTTTGCATCTCTCCAATTAGCTGAATACTGGTTACACACAGCAGTTTCCTATGGTTTTAAAACCACTACACCTCAGATCTATCTGGAAATGTTTGAAAACTAACCCAGAACTTTCTACATACAAAAGTACACATTCCAGGTAGTTTTCTACACACAAAGTAGACATTCGGGGTAGTTAAAACACCACTTATGCAAACTAGAGGTGATTGGTGCAGATGTATGTTTAAACAATTCATTCTGTTGCTGTCAACTTTCTTGCTTCCATAGCCAAGACTCCAACGAAGTCATTTCTAGGAAATAGTATGTGTGTGAACACACACAAAAAATTCTTTTAGTGCAAAAAAAGCATTTTAGTGTGGGAAGTAGACGTTATGTGTTCTTAATAAGAGTCTAAGCTTGTCCAAGTTGCTTTGGAGATGTTACGATCCAAAATGATGCAAGATCAGGAAAAAAAAATGCTCTACTCTGTTTAGTGAAGAGAAAATACAAATGGTTGTATTTCAAGGAGCCATGATGGCGCAGTGGTTAGAATGCAGTATTGCAGTCTAACTCTTCACACAGCCAGAAGTTTGATCATAACCGGCTCATTGACTCAGTTTTCCATCCTTCCAAGGTTGGTAAAATGAGAAGCTTGAGTGCTGACAATGTAAATTGCTCAGAAAGTGCTGTAAAGCAGGTGTTCCCAACCCTCAGGTCATGGACCATTACCAGGTCTTGAGCCATTTGCAACTACGCTGTGGCAGTGGTGGGCAAGCGCATGGGTGCCTTCCTACTCGCACATGTAGTTTGGAAGGGACTTCCAAGATAACAGATAATCAGAGTTGGAAGGGACCTTGTAGGTCTAGTCCAACCCCCCCCACCCAAGCGGGAGACCCTACATCATTTCTGACAAATGGCAGTCCAATCTCTTCTTTGAAAGTCTCAAGTGATGACGCTCTCACAGCTTCCGAGGGCAATCTGTTCCATTGGTTGATTGTTCTCCGTCCATCTTTTATTCCTTGTCTGGCCTACAGGCGCTTTAGAAAATAGCTTGACCCCTTCATCTCTGTGGCAGCCCCTCAAATATTGGAAGACCGCTATCATTTCTCCCCTGGGTCCTTCTCTTCATGAGACTAGCAAGCTCCAGTTCCTGTAACTGTTCTTCATGTTTTAGTCTCCGTCCCCTAATCATCATCCTGGTTGCTCTTCTCTGTACTTTTTTATCTAGTTTCAACATCTTTTTTATGTGGTGACTCAAACTGGATTGCCAGTATCTAGCTGTGGTCTACTAAGGCTTTTAGAGTAGTATTTAGTACCTTCCTTGATCTTGACTGTATCGCTCTGTTAATGCAATGTTAGATTGCATTAGCTTTTTTTTGCCTGCTGCTGCATACAGCTGGCTCCTATTTTAGCTGGTTGTCCACTAAGACTTAAGATCCCTCTCAGTTACTTGCTATTGAGCCTGGTTCACCCAGTCAATATGTGTACTTGTGGTTTTTCTTCCTAGTAGTATAGGACTTTTAACTTTCATTAATATTGAATTTCATTTTATTAGATATGGCCCAGGTGTTCTAGATTTGTCAAAGATCCATCGGATCTTGAGCTATCTTCTTGGTGTTTAGCTATTTCTTTTTTGTTTTTTTTTTAAATTTTTTTTTTTAATTTTATTTTTTTTATGTTGCTTAATTTTTTTTTTTATGCCCATAGATATCTGCAAATTGCTAAGTTCCCCTTCTTTCCCTTATCTAAGTCATTCATGTGAACATACTGAAGAGTATTGGGCCTAAAGACGGAACCTTCTGGCACCCCACTGCTTACTTCCCTCCATGTAGACTTAGACCCATTAAGGACTACTTATTGAGTATGGTTTGTCAGCCACTTGCGAGTCCATCTAGTGGTGGTGCTATCTATTCCACTTTTTTCTAGTTTACCAAGAAATAGGTTGTGTTCTACCTTATTGAATGCCTTGCTGAAATCCAAATACAGTATATTATGTCCACAGTATTTTGGTGGTCTACTAATTTAATCACTATTGTTGAAGAATGAAATAAGATTAGTTTGACATGATCTGTGTACTCCATTTGCATGAACAGTGGGTGCGCTTGGTCCTGCTTCCACAGAATTACCCCCTCCCTGCCACTGGTCTGCAAAGCCAGAAAGGTTGGGAAACTATAAAGCACTATGAAGCAGTATATAAGTCCAAGTGCTATTGCTATTTATGAATGTACAAATGATACTGCTTTACTTCAGGGCCTGGGCTTCACTGAATTTGAAGTTCACCCTATTAAGTGCAAATTCTACACTGCCACTCTCCAATATCTAATGCATCCTTTGGCAGAGGAAGTACCAATCAAATTTACACCAACTTAATTTAGTGACAGATTTCATATACAAAAAATAGCTTTCCCCACTCAAATTGCTCTCTGGATACAGGAACTTTATTTCTTAATAGAATTCTGGATGGCTTCCAACTTAGACTAAGCTCCTAAAAGACAGAAACAAAGTTTGAAAATGTTCTTGATATCTTACAGAAAATGACTGAAAACAAAACAAGAAGAAATCTAAGTGACAAAGTTCCTCTCCTGGCAAAAGAAATGCACAGCTATAGAACGGGGGATGTCTACATGATTTAATCTTAAAATTGTGATTGTTCACAAACTATAAGCAGGAAGTTGACATAGCTGTAGAAAAGGCAAGTACAGTTTTTTGATTGCATTAACAGATTTTAATTACAGGCCATCAAATCAATGCCAATTACCTGGCCATTCAAGTCATCCAGCAGTGCACCATCATGGCAATATATTCTAACATACAAATTTTTTTTATGAAGAATTGTGCTATCTTGGGCATTTGAAAAGAAAAATCTTAAGTGACTTCTTCGTACCAGGCCATCAGAGCAATTGTGCTTTGAAGGCCAGGAACTTGAAATGCAAAAGCAGTAGTGAGGCTGATCCTATTTTTGAAGATTTGATCTCATGTTTTGTTATCTGATTCAATAGAATAATATGCCTTCAAGTGTACTCCAGTAACCCTATTGCAGGATCGAATCCTGCAATTCCTCTCTTCATAGGATAAAGAATTAGGTGTCAGAAAAATAAAGTAACACAAAGTTGGTATCCATATTAGCAATATTAAAAACCAGCAGTGTATGAGGTTATTATGTTTGGTGAATGACCTCTACTAAGAAAATCAGTAACACCTATATTCTTTGGATTTACTTTCCCACGGACATCATTAACAAATTTTTTCCTCCCTTTTCTTGCCAAGAAACTCACTGCATAAGTGGTTATAGTGCAATAAAATTTATACTAAAGTAGATGTAATAGAACTGAATAAATATTTGGAGCAACAATAACTTTGAAACTTCTGGTCAATAATTATTACATTCCATAATTATTAAATTCCAGTCAATTACTAAAGCTATGTTGAGTTATATCAATACAACACATTAAGCAAATCCTTTACTTACACAAATAAAATCCAATTTATATAAACATAAAATAACAATACTTAATTTTTATAGCTAAGAAGTATCATTTATTTCTCCAGAAAATAATGATTTCATAACCTTGGTAACCTTTAGAAGCTTATTGCAATAATACCTAATTCCCACTTTTAAACAAGCTGTTTTGTAGTTCAGAGATTGATTCTCTATATCCACTGGATGAAAATCTATACCCTATTTACTGTAGAAGTAGGCCCTAATTTGACAGAATAGTTACTCTATTTAAAAAAATAAAATGAGTATCTGAAATTGCTTTTTTGCATAATAAATTCATACTTAACCAGGAGCACATACTTAATTTGCACTTTTACTTTGTGGGGAAACACATTTTTGTTTTTCTCTCATTTACAAGGAATTTGAAGAGAAAATAAATATTTTCATTCATGTTTAGAGTTTACCCCAATGCAAATAACTTACTATTAGTGAGAGACCAATCTTTTATACAATACAGTAGTTTCAACTTTAATAAACAAATTGAGTTGAATGGGATTTTTATGCAAAATGAACCCAAGATAGTATGTTTAAGTAATCTGTCAAGACTGAAATTACATTCAACTATTTAGTAAATTCATCAAATGACTACTTCAGATTATGTCATATGATTGGATTTGAAATTTGGCAGGAACTAGGTTTCAAAAACATATCAATAGAACATTCCATCTTTCTGAGAAAATATGATGGAAACTATGTGATCCTGATTTTGCATCACTGACATAATTTTTATGCCTCTATTTCCATCTGTAGGAGCTAAAGATATACAGTTATTATGCACATGAATACCTTTTTTAAAAAGTCAGAATAGCAGAAACAAACAGAAAGGGATAGCTGCTTATCTATTCTCCCAACTGCAGGAAACATCTGTATTATGACAAAAAGAATTACTCAAACAACTGGAATGAAGATTGCCGATCATCATGTTAATATGTAATGTGGCTGTAACTAGTAGTTCTTTGCACCTTAGGAAATAGGATTCCAAAAAGATTTGGTAACGTTTATTTGAACCGGATAATTAAGCAAAGAATTCTTGCTCAGCATTTGAAATATTCAAAATCTTTGCCCAAATTACATTCTAAAGAAAACATTTGCTTAAAGGACAGAAAATTATTTATCTCTGAATTCTTTTTTTTCATGTCTTTCACGCATAACTTCTTCCACATGTGGCCATAGATAAGGCTTATCCTAAAAATAAGACAGAAGACATTTTTATTAAAGTTTTACAAAACACACAAAAATTATTACAAGCTAATGAACAGCAGAAACAGTAAAGAAAGAAAAGAGCAAAAATGCAAAAAGAAAGAATAAAAAAACAGAAGTTTCTGATTCTGATTTCTTTGGCAGCACATATGAATACATTTACAAAATTGTCCCTAGGATTAGAAAAAAATCTCTTTTTTCTATGGTATTATTCATTTTTTTTTTAACCATAAAATCACAAGTCATAAGTGCATTTTCTCCTATTTCATGAAAAGGGGTTTCCAGTCAACCATAAATGTTGGATACTGGTTTATCTTTCAATCAGGATGAAGAAAAAACCATTCTGGCACAGCAGTAGGCTAGCACCGAATTTAAAACAGAAAAGGCTGTGAAAGTCTGACTCACAGATGAACACAATACAGAAGCCTGATGTGATATATATATGTATGTATGTATGTATGTATGTATGTTGAAATTCTAATGTTTAAATATGTTATCAATTTATTATGTAAATAATGTACTATGTTAATTGTATATATGTATATATATGTATGTGTGTGTGTGTGTTGTGTGTGTGTGTGGTGATAATATATATAAAGTTGTAGGCAACATTTCAGCAGAATCTCATCTGCCATCATCAGGCTTCTGTATAAGTTGCTACAACTTTAAAAGCACTACAATGACGTGGGATAATACCCAAGGAAGCTGAACAGCACATATAATTATAGTGTTGCGTCTGTTCGCTCCTTGTGTATTATCCATGGTTGGTTGTGGGGGGGGGGTGTTGCTAGACGTTATGTCATTGTAGTGCTTTTAAAGTTGTAGCAACGTTTCAGCAGAATCTCATCTGCCATCATCACGTTGCTACAACTTTAAAAGCACTACAATGACATGGGATAATACCCGAAGGAAGCTGAACAGCACACACACACATATATATATATGTGCTGTACTTACACACATGTAAGTACCCGCGAAAACTTAAAAAAACATATGTATATATGTGTGTGTGTGTGTGTGTGTGTGTATGTATGTATAGATATAATATCTAAGTTAATTCTACACCAGGCAAGCTTATTGAAACTGTCAGCTTCTGATGATACTAATAGTGGAACACTTTTCCTCAAACATATTTCTGGGTTCAAACTATTCTGTGGCTAGCTTCATACACTGCATTACACCATAGCTTCTCTTGATTTTGATTTGATTACTGGCAGAATTCAATACAGCTAGGTATAGCCATGACTATGGAGAGTAAATAATAACTTTAATTCATTCCCTAAGAGGGATGAAACTTCTTAGAAATGAGGAACCAGTAAGTAGAATGGAGAGACCTCATATACTACAGCAGTGTTTCGCAACCTTGGCAATTTTAAGAAGTGTGGACTTCATTTTCCAGAATACCCTAGGCAGCATAGGAGATGGTCATACAACTTAAAGCTGCCAAGATTGAGAATACTGTACTAGAATCTGATGTATTGCACAGGATAATTATTAAATTCAAATGTATTTATTTATAATCTCTTACACACATTCTTTTCAGATTAGCAGAAATTTCTTTGGGAGGATTTTTAACTATAAAGTGAAGGTTTTAAATATCTTAAAACATTTAATTTCTACAAGGATACTGATATTCCTGCCTGCTTTGAATCAATCTACCCTATACAATGTATTCCTTTTATTAATCTGCATGCAAGAATTCATACCTCTTCATATTTTGTCCACTGATCTTTAGGAAGGATATCATGTGTCAGACTCAATTGGGCTGCTCTCTTGATGCGAAATATTCTTTCATAATATTCATCTTCTGGAAGTCTCTTGATTGCTTCTTTGATAACATCAGTTTCATGTAGTATATCATCGCGCTTTAATCCTGCAACAGAAAAATAAAATACCATTCAATCAATTAGATGAAAAAAAGTATTTAGCATTTAAAGCATACTAATGTCTTGAAGCTTGCATTTGGCAATCCACTGTGCAATTAACTGCTGGATCGGAGATCAAGAAATTATTTTTTATAGATTTGTTAAAAATGTATGGACAATGAATCATAGATGAGTCACTCCAGCATCCTAGTTCCAATTCCAGCATAACCAAAAGACCCATTTAAATGTTTTCATGATGGGTTGCATGGCTTTGCAATTCAAAAGTCCCTTATCTGGAGTTTCTGAACCACTCCTCTTGGAATAACATTAAACAAAACTACCAAAATTAAAATATATATTAATACTTTAGTAGCTGTTTTTAATGTGCCACCCTTATCTCCTCAATGAATTGAATAAAAACCAAAGCAACAATTTTGAATATACTTACATGGTTTTTGTCTTACTGACCCTAACGGGGCTTATTCTGAAAAGACATGTATAAATCTATACTGTGCATTAATCTTTGATCTAGCAGGAATTATGAGAAATGTTAATAGCCTGAATCAATTTCTGCATAGGGAGTTGCAAAGTAGGTAAATTCATGAAGACGATACCATTATTGCAGCAAGGAATAGATAATCGTTAATCTTGTTACTGATGACTTTAGAGATTATGTGAGCATAGGCTCACATTAACCTTTAATTGTAACAGAATTCATTTCTGAATAAACATGCACAAGTAGACAGTTTATCATACTATTTATCTTCAGTGATACCTATAGGCTATAGTTGGCAGTGACACATTTATATCTGATTGCTTGGAAGTCAGCAGCCTTACAACCTATCCAAATTGATGACATTATGAAATAAATATAGGTTGATGCTGGAGCAATTTGCTATTTTACTTTAGTCAAATGTACAAACAATTGACAATGTGGCCAATGACTAACATGTAAATTATAGCTATAGTAGTTGTCTTTAGTTACAAAATAAAACTAAATAATTCAGAGTAAAAGATTTTAATTTTTATCATTTATTTTGTGACTAATACAATGAACAGCATGTTTGACAATATTTTGTTTCAATTCAATAAAGAACTTATACACCAGTAACACATTAGCAAATAAAATTTATAGTTTAAAAATATTCATAGAAAATGCCCACCGTATTTATTGAATCCTTGTGCATTGTAATACCATTTGCGAAATCTCTCAAACAGACGACTGCCAGCTGAAACTAGAAGTATCAATCAGTTAACTTAAGATGGTACACCTGTTCCATATCCATATCCCAACACTCTCAGAACTACAAATACAGTAAGATGCAGCTATAGGGCTGCAACACTTTCAATCCTAGAAAATAGGATTGTCGGCCCAGAAAAATTCAACAGTAAAAACAAGTACACTATTTCCGAGAAAGAAGAATTTGCATACATTATATTTGGGTGTAAGTAGAAAGACTTTTCAATATACAAGGTCAGACAGAATACTATGAATAAACTTTGTTACATTTATGACCATTACCTTTAATATGTGCATAGTTTTAACTGTATTCAGAACAAAAGTGTTGGCTTCATCAGAGAACTGCAAGTTACACATTTTATAGATGAAAACACTTTCTTCTACTTTGTGCCATATAATTTCAAATGTATTAGTGATTACAGTTGAAGACCAGTACTTCAAAGGATTGGAGTGCATTAAGGATGTGCAGAATGATAGTTTAGAAACCTTAAAATAATACAGCAGCAAGAATAATATGAGAAGTAAATATTCCACTTAATGCAGTATTAAAAAAAACTCCTAGTAACACCTCCTGTAATGCTTTTACTGTATTCCAGGGGTGTCAAACTTGTGGCCTGCAGGCCAGATACATCACGTGCTGGCTCCTCCACTGCCCAGTTTAGTGAAGGGGAAGAAAGTCCTGATACATCACCTAACACAGCAAGTTTGATACCCCTGCTGTATTCCAACCTAAATATTGTTCTTCTACTTCCTAATTCCTTTATGCTGAAATTGAAATATATGTGAATTGTCCAGATTTA
Source organism: Laticauda laticaudata (assembly GCA_004320025.1). Lineage (NCBI taxonomy): Eukaryota > Metazoa > Chordata > Lepidosauria > Squamata > Elapidae > Laticauda > Laticauda laticaudata. Next base: position 23,539 of record BHFT01040355.1, read on the forward strand.
CAATGAGCTAAGATCAACACCATTCTAAAAACTGTGAGGTACACATGCTCAAGTACACATGCTCGATTCTGAACTAAATAAAAGTACTCAATACTTATTTAGAAGTACATATATACCCTAACTAATGTATATTAGTACATAGAATAATGCATATTCTCTTATCAGACTTCTTTTATATAATCCCCCATATAACTTAGGTATTATATTTTTGTGCCTATACAAAACACTTAACCACATTAGCAAAACTGCAGAATATTTATTTTAAAACTGTACAGGATAAATTGGAATTAAAAAAGGGGAAAACTTTGGGAACCAAATAAATCTGGCAGCATTTTTGTAGTCTCATATTCAGGAAACAGATACACAACAGTGGTCAGAAAAAATCCCCTTTGATTACATATTGATAAAATTGATGAGTTCTTTCCCTACTAGGTAAACTCCTGTGACCACTAACACCAATATCAAGAGAACTAAAATAAATTTTATATTTCTACTCTGTTCCTCTTCCTCTAGGAGGGCTGTACAGGATACCTTTTTTTCAAACTATCCCGCAACTAAGCAGCCATGTAGCCTTCAGAAACCACTAAAAACCTCATAGATGACTAGCAACACCGGCATATATTCTGACCAGAGAAGACAGAGACCTGAAAGTCAAAAAGGACAGGGCAAAAATATGTGCTATTATTTGTTATCCTAAAGATCTTTTTTGAGTTCCTTTTCACATCCAAGTGTTTCAGAAGAGGAGGGTAATCCCAACGAAGACCCAAAATTATCTTTTCATAAAAACTTTTTTTTCATTGTTTGAGAGAAGACTCCTTTGGAGTCAGAGCCCATGTAGGCCCTTGCAGTAAAACCAACCACCTATTTAGAAGCTGGCAGGACAGCCCGCCCTTTCCTATGTGCTCTCCTTCCAGAGTTCAAAGCACAGCTAAATTCAAAGGGGGGTTTTCTTCAAAGGAGCCACGGACAAAAGCGATGCTGTACAGACCTGAGCGGTCGACAACTTTTCTTAGCCCCTTATCGTGTCTTACGTCCTCTGACCATCACTACCGGTTAAACCAGGCTTGTCTGGGTCAGACACAACGACACAACCTCAAATACGCCGCCTTCTTCGACGGTTAAAGTGACCGCACGAAAATGATCTCTTTACTTACGTACCAGGTGCCCTGCCCGCCATTTTCACCTCTACAAAACCCGAACTGCCTGCCGGGAAAAGGAGCGAGGTCTTTATTGCCACGTGCTCACGGGCCCGCGTTGTCACGTGACGCTGGCGTCAACGGCACGTTACCCTGCCTGGTTGAACACTTGGACGGTCCTCAGCGATGGGTCTCTTTCCTGCCACGGACAATCGGCGCGTGAACGGCAAGTTTCCTTTTATACAATAAACATGAGCGTGTNTGGACGGTCCTCAGCGATGGGTCTCTTTCCTGCCACGGACAATCGGCGCGTGAACGGCAAGTTTCCTTTTATACAATAAACATGAGCGTGTGTTTTTTTAAATTAAAACAACAACAACAACAACAGTAAGATGTCTTGCCGGAGGAATTACGCTTCATTGTTTTCTGACAATGGACAGTGTTAACAAGGTTGCTGCCGACAGCGGGAAATGGATAGTCAAGATGACTCTTAATTTAAAANTTGTTTTCTGACAATGGACAGTGTTAACAAGGTTGCTGCCGACAGCGGGAAATGGATAGTCAAGATGACTCTTAATTTAAAAATTGAGTCTACTAAATTTGGCAGAGGGAGTAATGGAAGGTTCTCCTAAGAATGGTAGGAGAGTAAGAAGAGAGTGGCTTCAAACAGCTCTAAAATGAAAGCCAAGATTATTATTCCTTTGCGTGATATTTTTCTGGCACGGGGCAGAAAAAGCCTTTATTTCAGTATTTTGTCAAAAGTGGCATGCATTCCAGATCTTGAGAATGTTTAAACATTGAGAAAATTTGCAGTATTATCTTTTGATGAATCTTTGTTCAATCTCAGATTGTGAAAGCTGGAAAAGATCTTGTCATGCTGTGAAGACCATGAAAACTGATAAAAGGTTGAATATTTCAGCAAGTCAACTGTCTGAAATTTAACTCCGAAGTAACCATGAAGAATGTTTTGCAGAGCAGGATTTAATTCTCCAGGAGCCAACTTTTGCCATTTTAGTTTTCTTTTGTATCAATAGCAGATATTTCAAATTAATTCAGTGACATACACCGCTACATATCACACTATATCTTGAATATCATTTGATAATCAAATTAAAGTTGCTTTCTGCTTTTAGATCCTCACTGTTGTTGTATTATATGCCCATGTGTATAGTGTATGTGAAGTTATTTATAAAGTGATAAAGTTGAGATAAAAATCTAAAAAATGAATAAAATATTCCACAATCATAGAAAATGTAGCAAGTAAGAATGCTTACAAATGATCCAGATACTATGAACCAATGCCAATATGAAAAATGAAAAAAATCCACAACTGTTCATAAAATATTTATTTATTTACCTATCAAATATAGAAACTGCCCATCTCCCTCACAGAGGGATTCTGGGTGATATACAAGTAAACTGTAAATTATAACATCTTCATGCTATGTTTTAGAAAGTACCAAATCCAAATATTAGGTTTCCATTTTCCTTCTGAGTTAACCTCCACAATCATTTGGATTACTATTTATTAGAATAGTTCAATGTAAAAATGTATTTTGGAATTACAAGTCAAATCAGATTGTCTAAGGCGCAGAACCATATATTCACTGCAATCAAGAATTTTCATGAATCAAGTAATCAATTTTTTCCCTTTAAAAAGTTTGTGTGGTAGGGGTTGGAATATGCTGCAAAATTATGCATTGTAGAACATAGACAGACCTAATACAGCTTCTAAAATAGTTGAAAAACAGAGACTTTTGGTTTGGGATGATTTATAATTATGGTTACACATTATATTTAATAGGGAAATTTTAATTTGCCTCTAATGTAACCTGCACTCACATAACTTCTCCTTCCTCTACCTCTTCCCAGTTTAAATCTTCCATAAGTCTAGTAACTTCTCTGCATCAGATGAAGTGAGCTGCATCTCACATTTATGTTAGTCTGAAAAAATGCTACCAGACTTTTCTATTGTATGTAATAATATTGATTTATTCACTGTGGAATAAATTTAAAACCAGATATTGTTATACTTCGGTAAACAATACATCTCGGCCATTGCTGAGAAACACAAGTGGCTACACTCATGGCTATAAATGCTCAATCATCCTTATATCTGATTTATGATGTTTGCTTTTCTAATTTAACATTTATCAACATACTCGGATGTGTCTTATTTCTAAATTTGTTTGCATATTTAGAAGTCATTTTACTTACTGACAAGTTTTGCCAAAATTTGTAGTTAGAAGGCCTACTACCAGATGTATTTATATTTTTTAAATAGTTCTTTACAGTGTTTTCAAAAACTTTTCAAAGTCTGTTATTTCTGCTTTAGCAACTTCAGCACAAAACACATCATCTGGCAAGGTTATCAATTTTTCCAAGGAGATGTAGCTTGGTTGCTCTGGATCATATTGGGCTCTTCCCAGGAACTTAAGAAAGAGATGTCTTTCTCTGATTCGTAATAACTTTGCATTAAAAATCTAAAAAAGAAAAAGGATGAAAAATGTATCTTATTTGGGCATGTCATACTGAAATCAGTGGCATACAGTTGTCAGCAAATATGGCATTGAACAAGTCATTAAAACTAGTGATATGTGCAAGTAAGTTTCATAAATATGGACAATTTCACTTATTTTTAAAAATACATGAATGCATATCTTTACATCTTGAGAACTGGGTGAGCTTGTTTCTGGGTAGTAGTTATGCTAATAATGTTTTGGCTGCTATGCTATTTTATGTTATTTATTCTCTTTTTATTGTTTTTGATTGTTAGCCACCCAGAGATACATATATGAGATAGTGTCCATCTATTGAATCGATTATGTTGATATACAATCTGCATGAATTTCCCTTAAGCTACTTTTCACATTTTGTGCTCCAGTGACTAGGAATTACATACATTTCAAGATTCTTACCTGAGGAAAATGTACCATAAGTTGGTGGGGAATGCCCATTACATTATGCACATAATCAAAAATCTGTGTTAACTTCTTTTTGCCTGTACTTAAGTTTTTAGGGACTGTGTGTGCAATATGACGGATTTCATTCTTACTAAATCCAAGTTCTTCTTCATACACCTGAAAAAGAGAGTGATTGCTATGAAACAATTTTGAAATTTGAAAGAAGTCAAAGAAAATATTGGGACAACATTTCCAAGAAAAAAATGAAGTATTTCCCCCCCAATTTTTAAAAATATTGCATGTTCAACACAGTTCTGTGGATTGGCCAAAATAAACAAGTTATAATTTTCTAAAATCCTTGTGTGAGTTGTATTCTCAGTATCTTTAGAATATTAAAATAGAAAATAAAAGTCCCAGCTTTCAACATACAGTGTTAACTACTGTTATTGAGCATTCAAAAAAATTTCTAACATTCATTGTTTGCACTTGAATCTATATAAAGATTACACTGTACAAAGCCATGTTTAAAAAAGTAAAAAAAATAGCCCATTTTTTGTCATATAAACATAGGTCATATAAACCTAACACATAATGAGGTTCGCACACCTCATTAAACATACACCCCCCTCTATTTGTGGTTTGTGAGCAACAACACACAAGTTATTTATACAAAGTACTGCCACGCTAGCTTTCTATCATTTATAAAGAACTTAAAGGAACTTATTTCAAAGTCACAGGGCTAGTGCAAAACACTTAATATGTACTAGGGCTGTGATAGTGATCCAATGACTTGCGTGCCAGAGATGGTACGCAGAGCCCTCTCCTCTCTGTGGGAACGCCCGCCATTGCTAGCTGCTCTTCTGGGTTCCGTCATGCACCTGTGCACGGGCCAGTTGCTCTCTTCTGGTTGCAGTGCACGCTCGAGTTTTGGTACTTGGTACCAAAAAGGTTAACCATCACTGTACTAGGGTATTATTCTTGTTATATGTTAAGTATAAGGTAGAACTGGAATCTGTGAAAATTGGTCCAGTTGCTATCTTGCATGACTCTTAACAACTTTTATGAGTTGAACAATGAATATTGAATAATTTACAATAGCTAAAAGAAGGAGACTTACTGCAAGATTTTCTTCGATTGGTTCAAGTTTGCCAGTTAGCAATCTTGGAAGACGGGTAACCAGATTTCTGGTCTACATTCAAAAACAAATGAATATGTATTAAATAATATACATTTAGGTTAAAATACACATTTGTATTTTGTCAGCAGAGTATATTTATATATATAGGCAACATGATTCTAGTTGAAAAAAATATGGACGTATATAGTATGGTAAAATCACATCAGGAGACAATTTACTTTAATATACTATTTAATATAATATAGGCAGTTTTCACACATATAATTTTAAAAGCAGTGATATATCTTCTATTTTTACTTATGCTTCTGTTTAGAGTGGCAGCCATATTCATCGGAAGCTATTGTGCCTCAGCTATTCATGGAAAGCTATTGTACCTCAGCTAGACACAGATTTTCTTATTTGGGTGTCATGGTTATGTAAGGAAAAATCTGGCAGAAATACAATTAGTACAAAAAGTACACTGCTCAAAAAAATAAAGGGAACACAAAAATAAGACATCCTAGATCTGAATGAATGAAATATTCTTTTTTTTTAAAATAAAAGTTTTATTTGGGTTTTCACACACACAAAATACAAATAAAACATCTGTTTTGAAAATAGCATAGACCCGGGTTGAATTTCTTTATGCAGACACAAAACTCAATTTCATGCTCCTTTTTGTGTTCTATTCCATATCTTATACTTTTCTATATTTTCTATATAGTTTTTCCCCTCCTTTAATTTTCTCAATTTTATTTTGATTATCTCACCTCAATTCAAATCATTATATTTATACTTTTGTCTGTTCTGTTTGAGAAAGAAGAATGTAAATTTTAGAGCCACTGTTTTGATAACGTTGGTGGTAAGCTATATGGGTTACTAAGAATCACAGCTGCAAACTCAGTGTTGACAGAACTTTTTATTTTAAGATTGCAGCTGGAAACTGTTAACTTAATTCTTTAAACATTTTTACATTATGGTTTATTCTCATTAATTGGGGAATTGTGGTATTTTCTTTAAATCAAGACTTTCTACCCTTCAATTTAGCTGCTTTGGCTTGTTTATATTATGAAATATCTGCTACTTTGATAGGATAATGCTGGGGATGTGGTCATTTGGAATAAATGGTTGCCACTTTGTCTTTTCTTTTATAAATTATGTATTTTCCTTTATTTTCCAGGGTGACTTTAACTATTCAAAAAAATTTTCCAAAGACGCAGTTACACAAATTGGTCTTTAAAGGCCCCATGTTTTACTCCTCCTTTCTGGTGGAAAATCTGGATGACAGATTGGGTTTTCTTCCAAAATGTACGTGGACTAAATCCAAGGAAGGTACCTTTTGCTTTTCTTTCTAAAGACCACTTTGAATTGAAATGAGCACTGTGTGGTCATTTCAATTTGGAATGGAATTCAGCAAACAACTGAGGAGGGAGATTCATAATTTCTATTTGTGATTATAGTATATATTGGTCCACAATATGTGAAAATATAATTGAAAAAAACATCAAAAATCAGATAGTAAGAATCTTTTTCATTACAAAAATTTAAAATTTCCTGTTATAACAGACATTTATCTAGATGGCAAGAGAATAAGCCATTATTACCCAAGCCTTTCTGCAAAAGAATGGTATTATTGGATATAATATTGCGATAGGTTAACCCAATTGCAATGGAAGTTGAAGTAATTGAGTCATGATGATCAAACATTGTATTAAATTTTGGAACCTGGAAATCCTATTAAGATTTTGCCTAATGTTATTATAAAATACACTGCTCCAAAAAAATAAAGGGAACACTTAATACAACACAATGTAACTCTTAAGTCCAATCACCACTTCTGGTGAAATCAAAACTGTCACTTAAGTAGCAAACACTGATTGACAATCAATTTTGACATGCTGTTGTGTAAATGGAATAGACCAACAGGTGAAGCAAGCTAGGCAGTAGTAAGACATCCCCAATAAAGGAGTGGTTCTGCAGGTGGTGACCCACAGACCATTCTCAGTTTCTATGGTTTCTGGCTGATGGTTTTGGTCATTTTGAATGCTGGCGGTGCTTTCACTCTAGGTGGTAGCATGAGACAGATCTACAACCACACAAGTTGGCTAGGTAGTGCAAGCTCATCCAGGATGGCACATCAATGCGAGCTTGGCAAGTTTGCCTGTTGTCTGTCAGCATTGTGTCCAGAGCATGGCTGGCTGCTACCAGGACACAGGTCATACATCAGGAGGATGTGGAGGAAGCCGTAGGAGGGCAACAACCCAGCATCAGGACTGCTACCTCCACTTTGTGCAAGAGGGACAGGAGGAGCACTGCCAGGACCCTGCAAAATGACCTTGCAGTGGGCCACAAATGTGCATGTGGCTGCTCAAACGGTCATGAAACAGAGTCCATGAGGGTGGTATGAAGGGCCTGACGTCCACAGGTAGGGGTTGTGCTCTACAGCCAACACCATGCAGGACGTTTGCGAATTTGCCAGAAAACCAAGATTGGCAAATTCGCCCTAGCGAACCCTCTTGTTCTTCACAGATGAAAGCAGGTTTCACACTGAGCACCATGTGGACAGATGTGAAAGGGTCTCTGGAATTGCTGTGGGAGAATGTTTCTGCTGCCATGAACTTCCTCCAGCATGGAACCGGTTTGGGCAGTGGGTCCAGTAAATGGATGGGGTGGCATTGCTTTAGGGGGCGCACAGCCCTCCATGTGCTTGCTAGAGGTAGCTGACTGCCATTAGGTTAACCGAGATGAGATCCTCGGACCCCTTGTGAGACCATATGCTGGTGCAAGTTGGCCTTGGGGTTCCTTCTAATGCACACAATTGCAAGACCTCATGTGGCTGCGAGTATGTCAGCCAGTTCCTGCAAGATGAAGGCATTGATGCTATGGACTGGCCTGCCCGTTCCCCAGACCCTGAATCCAAATTGCAGCACATGCTGAGACATCATGGTTCTCGCTCCATCACCAACACTGTATTGCACCCACAAGACTGTCCAGGAGTTGGGGGATGCTTAGTCCAGGTGTGGGAGGAGATCCCTCAGGAGGACCACCTGCCACCTCATCAGGAGGAATGCCCAGGCATTGTAGAGAGGTCAAACAGGCACGTGAGGGCCACACTACCGGAGCCTCATTTTGGGCTTGTTGTTAAGGACATTACATCAAAAGTTGGATCAGGCCTGTATGTTTTTTCCACCTTTTAATTTGAGTGTAACTCCAAAACTCAAGACCTCCATGGGTTTTGCTAAATTTGCTTTCCATGGATAATTTTGTGTGGATTTTGGTTTGTTCAGCACAATTCAAAATATGTAATGAACAAAGTATTTAATAAGAATATTCATTCGAGACTTCCGTTTGAGCTTCGGCGACAGGCGAAAACCTCGTTTTTGCAGGCTCGACCGTGCTCGCTGCTAGAGGCGTCCGAGCCCGACTGGTTCAGGCTAAAACCACCCCCGTAGAGGTGGTGAAGAAGGGGAGACGTGCCGTCAGGGTTGAGGAGAGCCATATCTCTCCTCCCAGCTGGCCATTACTCCCTTTCTTGAAGGTGGTTGTAGTGGTGGTCAAGAAATCGCCACCACAAGGAATCTATCGTCCAGAAAAGAATGTGGCAGGAGGAAGATAAGAAGGAGAAATTTTGGTTTGAACCGGGCAAAACAGCAAAAGCAACAAAATAAGGTACCCTGGAATTGAAACTGTTAAAAAACAATAACATTTTCCCTAAGAAGATTATTTAAAGCTATGAAGAAGAGAGAAAAGGGGAAAAAAAGATTTGGGTTTTTTTTTTCTCCCTTTTCATTTACTGACAGCTAAGAGAACTTAAGTAAGAAATTGGGAAAAAAATCCACTTTGACATTAATAGGCATTTAATGCTGAAAATAAAAGTCAAAAGGATAATAGAAGATTTCTGGATTATAAAAGCGTTTTGAAAACAGGAAAGGAGAGAAAAAAGAATAAAAGGGCAGGATCTGGAAAGAGGAGAGACCTGCCTGGAATTAAAACGAACTTACAGCAAAATCTCAAACAAGACTTCCAAAAGATACATTCTAACTGAAATATATCGCAACAAAAACCCAGGAAGAGGAAAGTTGAAAAAGAAATAAGAGGATATAACTTCAAGACTATCTGGATTACTTGATGATTTCTGGATTCTTGGTTATTGTTTTGAATGACTAAAATAAATCGGTGATTATTTAAAACTGTTTAAAATGGCTCCACTTTTAGAAGAACTGAAAATGGAACTTAAAAAGTACAAAGAAGATGCACAAGAAGGGAGAGGTTCTTTTGGCTTCATATTTCAGTTTTTCAGAATGGAGATTTGGAATAATGAGAAAAAACAAGATTGCGACAAAGAAGAAGCCATCTTTAATGAACAAGTAATCTTAGATGGGGAAAAAAGGAAAGGGAGAAAGAGAATGGAAAGTTTAAGATTGGGAAAGACAACTCCCCCCCCCAAAATAGAGTGAAAAATAAGTATAAAATCAGAAAGCAACAGAAGAGAGAAATGCAGAAGAGAGAATTAGACAGTAGAGAGACAAGGGGGTAAAAAGGAGAGGGAGAAGATGAGAGGGAAGAAAGAAAGGAAAAGTTATAAAGGACGGGAAGCAAAATATAGAGAAACAGGGCCTATTTAGAGATAATGGGTGAAAAATTTAATGGAAAAAGGGATTCTGGAAAGGTACATAAGATAGTTATTGTTTTATTAGAAACAGAAATAATTTTTAGAAAATATGAAACAATGTATGATTAAAAAGTTTGATAAAATAGCTATTGTAATTCAGTGGAATGCTTGTCAATAAATAAATGTCACAAATGAATATTCAATGATTTACAAAACATATGTAAAGAGAAATAAGGGAAAATTAATTATGAGATTATATGTGTCTTTAAGGGAGTATGATATTTTAATTGAAAAAGAAGTCTTAAAGATGTTAAGATTTTAATGATTATATTGATAGAACTGAATTGGAATGGAAAGGGGTTTGTTAATTACAAATGTTTTATTAATCTTTTTTTTTAAAGAATGTCGTGTGTATTATAAGAATGTACCATGCAGAATTCGACTGAAGTTATGTGTTACGTATTATATTGAGGTTCATAACCTTAAAGTATATACTGAAAGTTTAAATAAGAGTTTGAATGGATGTAATTAAAAGATATAAAGTAATCATACTCCAATTAGTAGCTACAGGAGAAAATTTGTTTAATGAGAAAAGATAATATGAAATTGA
>BHFT01040356.1:0-13309 GCA_004320025.1 Laticauda laticaudata
GATAACAACGGATGGAACATTTTGCTTGTCCATTGTGTCCGTTTTGCATCCGTTGGGCAGTGTGACAGGGCCTTAAGTAAGACCATTTTTAAGTGAAAAATAGCTGTAAAAATCTGGTTATTTATTGCCACAGTGGCTAAGTGAATCACTGCCGTGGTTAATTTAGTAGCATGGTTGTTTAGTGAATCTGTCTTCCCCATTGACTTTGCTTGTCAGAAGGTCACAAAAGGGGGATCACATAACCCCAGGTCACTGCATCCATCATAGATATGAACCAGTTGCCAAGTGTTCAAATTTTGATCACATGACCATGGGGATTCTGCAATGGTTATAAGTGTGGACACACGGACAAGGGAAGATCAGTTGCTCCTTGTAAAGAGAAGAGCAACACAAATGATTAGGGACTGGAGGCCAAAACATATGAAAAATGGTTGCAGGAACTGGGTATTTCAAGTCTAATGAAGAGAAGGACTAGGGGAGACATGATAGCAATGTTCCGATATCTCGGGGGCTGCCACAAAGAAAAGGGAGTCAAGCTATTCTCCAAAGCACTTGAGGGCAGGACAAGAAGTAGTGGGTAGAAACTAATCAAGGAGAGAAGCAACTTAGAACTAAGGAGAAATTTCCTGACAGTTGGAACAACTTGCCTCCAGAAATTGTGAATGCTCAAACATTGGAAGTTTTTAAAAAGATGTTGGATAACCATTTGTCTAAAATGGTGTAGGGTTTCCTGTCTAGGAAGGGGGTTGGAGTAGAAGACCTCCAAGGTCCCTCCAAGGTTCCAACTCATTCTATTCTATTCTATTCTATTCTATTCTATTCTATTCTATTCTATTCTTCTGTTCTGTTTCATTTCATTCTGTTCTACTCTGCTCTCCTCCCCTCCCCTCCACTCTGAGACTGTACATCAGTGGTCCATGGTGGATTTTGAGCACTCAGAAATGACAGAAATAGCTATCTGGCTCACAGTTGCTGTTAGTGCCTTTCAAAGGACAGCAGGTTCACAATCTTCCTCTTCTATTCATGCCAGAAATTGGCAATGAACTACTTTTAAACTACAGATATTAGAGACTTTTGGATTGATAAGTCTGAAAATACTAGATGAGTTTGCCGCACATCTTCAATGAAAGAAAAAATTAATAATAAATTTAATAATTTTTAAAAATTAAAAGAAACAGCAAAAAGCTAAACACTACTCTGATTCTAGAAAGTTATAAAGGGATTAAGGACATAGATAAATTTGGAATAAGATTTTCAAATACTGAAGGATGTTCTTGAAAATCGAAATCAGAATTTAGTATCAACAATATTAATAGTGATGTTTGCTTCTATAGATAGAGATGGCAGAGATGGCATCAAAAATGGATCAGGCAATGAGAATGATGTAGAAAAGATCTTCTCACTGCATATTCAAAAGAAATATGACATTTCAAAAATTAAAAGGGTAATACAAGTCATAAACCAAAACAGTGCCTTGCATATTTTATTTAATTTGTATGTTGGATTTACAAAATAAGCTTATTAAAGCTTTGAAGAATCTTGTGAGGAAGAAATGAGAAGAAATCAAATTCTATGACATTATTTGAATGGACTAAAGCTTGGCTTAATTGATCAAGGTTAAAATAAAACATTATTATTTCTGGTAAATATTAATGGACTTCCTGCTGGCATCACAACTGAAAAATGGTGCTTTATGGATTTGTTTATAGATATGGAATGAAGATATAATTGGCTGTAAACTATGAGATGGCAAAGAATTACTAAAATTATTTATACATGTCATCAAAGTTGGAAGTCACTTCTTTATATATTTTCTTTAATTATTATATTATTAATTTCTTTACTACATTATTTTCTTTCTTTTTTGTGCTTTTTGTATTTTTTTCTTCTTCTTTGCATCTTTCATTCTTTTTATTATTTTTTAGTTTATTTTAGATTTTACTATTGTACTTAAAATCTTCAGTAAAAAATTATATATCATCTTTTAACTCAAGCAGCCCTAAGTTAGAAAAAAGTGGGACGTAATTCTAGAAAAACCTTCGGTGCCACTCAGAGAAGATTAGAATCTTAAATGGAACTATTAGATCCTTGAAACTGCCCCATAGTAATACTAGTTAATTTCATATTAGCATTTATCAACTCACCCTAACAGGTTGTAGACGTAAGTCAGGCTTATGCTTGCTCATCAGCTTTTGCTGCTCATTCGTTTTGTCACGAAGTATGGCTATTTCCTTGCCATTTTTCACAGGAGGCTTTAACCTTCCAAACACCACAGTAGAGGCACCATCTACAATGTTTTCCACAATAGATACTTCAGGATGTTCTTCGTTATCTAACAGAGAAAAGAAATATGTTAAAATAAAGAATAGCCATAAGTTACCCAGCCTCAGAAAAAGTTCCTATAGATTCATTTGTGGAACACTACCTCTAATGAAAATATGGGGTGGGGGTGGGGTGGGCGTGGGGTGGGGAAACCAACTATGACAGTTTGAGGAAATATCCTCATCCTTATATGGAAATCATAAAGGGTTTGTTTCTGTTTCTGATGACACAATTCCTTGCTGCCAAGTAGGTTTCTGAGGCGACAAATTCATCATTCCATTTCAAATGCTTGGTTGTAACAAATTGACAAGGTTTTTAATAATGCATTAATTTCAAATCAAAAGCCATGCATGACTGAGTTACAGGGGGAAATTTAGCTAAAGACACAAAATATAATATAATGTACCATCTGTATTAAGAAGAGAAAGAAAAGTATCGCAGAAATTGTTAAGTGCCTGGTCTTAACATGGTGCTTGTTGTGGATCCATTTCTCCTAAGATATAGCGGACCAAGTTACCTCCTGACCCATCATTCTCAAACTGTCCTTGTATTTAAAGCAGAACAAAGTGAAAGGGTGTGTGTGTGTGTGTGAACAAATAAAGGAACAAGACAGGTTGTCTCCATGGTCACATAAAAACTCTTTTGGAACATAATAAAATCTAAAAAGAAATACAGCAACTGTAATTGTATATAAATAATGCTAAATAAATAAGCAATAAAAGGATCTGCATTCTTCATAACCAAACTTATTGACACACTTTCAAGGAGGTAAAAGGTCGGAAAACAGAAACAATGAAATAAAACCATAATATTTCTTCAAGGAGAAAAGTCCCAATAACTCGGCTATCATGATAATGTGTGCGTGTGTGTATGTGTGTGTATAATATATATATTATATTATATATATATGTCTGTGTGTATGTATGCATGTGCATGTGTAGATTTTCATTCCACTGAGGTTACAAACTGATCCATAGAACATTTGAACATTTGGCATCATCCTAACAGTAACACAATGATTTTTTTTTTAAAAAAACCTCTGATTGACAACATCACAACTGTTAATATTATAGGTCTGGTAGCAACAGAAGTCAATCAAATTTGCACTCAAGTCCTTTACTTATGATCACATTTGACCCCAAAATTTCTGTTGTTAAGTGAGATATTTGTTAAGCGAGGTTTGCCCCCATTTTACAACCTTCCTTGCCACAGTTGTTCAGTGAATCACTGCAGTTGATAAGTTTAGTAACCTGGTTGTTAAGTGAATCTGGCTTCCCAATTGACTTTGCTTGCCGAAAGAATGCAAAAGTTATTCACATAACCTTGGGACACTGCAATGGTCATAAGTATTAACCACTTGCCAAACATCTGAATTTTGATCACATGATCATGGGGAACTTTCAAAAAGTCATTACAGTGAAAAATGATCCTAAGTCACTTTTTTCAGTGCCACTGTAACTTTGACCAGACATTAAATGAATTATATTAGTAAGCCTGTATTTGATACATTTCAAAGAGGTTTTTTTTAACATATTTCCTATTATTTTTGTGGTGAAGTAGCATTTTTTTCACCAGTTAATAATCTCACTCCCCCTCTCAAAAAAGAGTTACTGCTGTTAGTGACTATACTTGCTATGGGACTGACTGTATTCTAGAATTCTTGTATTGAGATAGGACTGATAGTAGACACAACTCTGTAAACTATAAAGCTAGGACAAAATTGTAGTTTTGTTTGATTTAATATTTGGCCAATCAAGTCTTCACAGAGTTAAATCAACCACACTTACACCCTTCTGTGTCTACAGAATTCTTAAAGCCAACGTCTAAGTAAATTGACAACTTGAATTCCTTATGCAAATGTTGGATTTCTTAGAAAAATAAAATGCTCTGTTCTTGTCATCCCAGGCTATTGATCATACAACACATCTACTACATAGCTAACATTTGCAGTTTTGGCATGGAACATTCTTGGTTACTGAAGGTTGAAGGAATGAGATTCCTACTTGATCATGGCATAAACATAGTCAGGGTAAAGATTTCAAATAAATTCACATGTCTAGGCCAGGTAGTTTGTATTCTAAGCCATTGCCATAACTTGCTCTATTATTTTTGGGAAATCCTTACCAGGCTGTCCCCATTTTGATAAATGGGGAAAAAAAGAATCCTGGGGAACTGGCCTCTGTCAGCTTCCTACTGATTCCAAGAGAATTTTACAACATATTATAAAGTAATTGAAGTATCCATACTATAAAAGGGATGTCGAGTTCACTAAAAGTCAGAGCAGCTTTGTCAAGAACACATCACTAGCGCATACTGTGACAGTTGAAACCAAAAAGGAGTTGGTTGCAACAAGTTTTAGTTTTAGAATTTGTGGTTTAATCACTGCTAGGTTGGAAAACTAGATTTTGAGCCTGATCCAAGAGTATGGATAGCCTTTCAGATAATTGGGGTCATTATTAACCCTACTTCCCCAATACATTATCTTCTGCCCTTATCCAATCTTTTTAGCAGGACGGTAGGAGTAAGGAAAGGATTGCTAAACAGGCTAATGAACAGTGTGTTCTGATGCGTGGTTGCTTAGCGAGAGCCTCTTATTCTCCTGGACTGCTGCTGGCAAGGGGATGATCCAAATGGGCATCCAGTGACCTCCTTTGGCTGTAACCTTCCCCAGGAAGTGCTTTCAAGCCCTTCAAAAGCACACGGAAACAGTGGCTTGACAATCCCTCTTCAGCCTGAGTAAGTCCAGCTTTAGCAGCCTGCCCTACTTGTTCATTTTGCTTTCTTTCCATTGCTGAAGGTACAGATTGGGGGCTGAACAATGGATTCATTCTTCCCATCCTTCCTCTAGGTCAGTGTCATGCAATCCTCATCATTTATTCAACTTATAGCACAGGATAAAGGTCTCAGCTGTGTGTATGCCCTTGTTGTGGCAAAATTGCTGCATCACCCTCTCCTAAATTTCTGCTGGAGACATAAAAACTTACATTTGCTTGGAGAGATAAATACCAAATGGACATTTTTGTAATTCCCACTCTGGCGCAATATAATGAGCAAATCGAAGCAAGCAATTTACTCATGTTTCACAATGATATTCTTACTTTACTTAGCAAGATTCCCTAAATCAGGAAAATATCTTAGTATGTTTTAAATGCAGTTCATGGTATCCTCACATTGTGGTTTGGATTTTAGCTATTTGAATTTTTAGAAGTTAGCTTTGATTCTAACCTTGACATAGAAATGGCTTTATAAATATTGAATGGTTTTTCAGGATTTTATGTGAAGAAATGTCCACCCTTTTCTGATTCAAGGACCACAGGTGGGTGAAGTTTCCTTATGGAATTAGTGCATGGTAAGCATACATGTGTGTATGCACATATATGTATTTTTAAATAGCTTTCTACAGTCAAACACTTTCAGAAACATGCCATATTATCTATGTGCTTAAAATCCACATTTAAAATGTATTGTTCCTTCCACTCCACCAAAAAAGTGAAAGGGAGTTCTATTTCAATTCACTTTTAAAGTGGATTATTATCATTTTCATTTTGTGATGTGCAACTAGTTGCAGACGTCACATAAAGGAGATTAGAAAATCTCCTTTGGATGGTTTGGCACAACGTCTATTACAAACATCTAAGTTACAAGCAGAATTGGTTGAGAACAGAGTGTCCTGGAGAAAAATCTATGTGGTTACTAAACAATAAAACTGATTTAAGGGAATGTAATCAATCAATCAAATTATAAGTATAGTAATAGTCATTTTGTTATTTCTGTTACCCTTCTGAGAGGAAACAATCATCTTTGGGGAAAAACAAATAAAAAGTGAAGGGATTTCATGCCTTCAGTGATACAGTCTGACCTCAGTTACACCCAACTGACTTTTTTGAAGGTTTGGGGAAGTAAATACATGTGCTGAAACCAAAAGTTTGCCTTTACATTAAAAAGCTAAACCTCTAAGGGAAGAAATGCCAACGCTCCACATTAAGCATATAAAAGAAAAACACAAAAGGATCAAATATGAGTTTTACTCTCCCCTTTAGAGCTATCTACATGTCTGTCTTTGCTTTTGAATCCTATGGCTTCAAGCCAACCTGTCTAAATGTGATTGGCTTTGAAGCCACATTACACTTCTTCATTCTGTATTTTCCAAACAGTAACTCCACCCAGGGCATTATGTTTCTTTTCTCATTCCAGTCTTATTTTTCTCAGCTTGCCTTTTCTAAGATCATAAACAACTATTGTGATGTCATTCTAATTTTATCTTCCATAAAATTTGAAATCAATTGCATTTCACTATTTATGGCATTTTGCATTTATATCAGACCTAGAGAACAACTGGAATGTGGCCGCATGCACTGTGGAGAGTGCCCTTAGGTTTTTCCAATAATACCTCTGTTGCATGAGCTGCATTGGTTTCCAGTTTTTTTCTGGGTGCAATTTAAGGTGTGGACCATCACTTTTAAGGCCTACATGGCACAGGGCCAGGTTATCTGCAGTACTGCCTTTCCCTAAGGATAGCTACCCATCCTACCAGGATAGATAGGTGGGCATGCTCCTAGCCCCTTCCTTTAAACATTGCCATCTTATGGGAACTAGGAAAAGTGCCTTTTCCATGCCAGCCCCTGACCTATGGAATTCCCCTTCCCCTGAAGTTTGTCAGGCTTCTACCCCCCTCTCAACCTTCTGAAAAGAACTGAAGATCTGACTGTCCCCTCAACTACTGGGAAAAGACAAGGTGATTGCACATTGGAAGCTTGGCTTGGTACCAAGTTTTTGTTTTTAGGTATTTGGACTGAATAATTTAAATATGGGTTTTTAATGTTATTTTAGTTTTTGATTAGGGGTCGCCAAGAGTTTGTTGTAAGATAGGCAGCTATATAAATGTTTTAAGCAAGTAAATAAAAATAAATAAACAATTTTTGAGATCACAGTCTTAATCACCACCATCACCAATCAGGCTGTAGACAGTGCATATTCAGCACTCCCATCACTTAAGTTATAAAAATGATTGTGAATCAATCATTGGTCTCTAGAGGTAAAAAAAAAAACACAGAAAAAAACGTGCCTTCAGAGAATGTCAGTTTCAGGTCTGTGCTGAATCCCTAGAGAACTCTGCCATTTTAGCTGCTGCAATATTTTGCTACTCAGGCATTTCTCATCTCAGCTACTGAGGAAAGAATTAGTAATCCCATTTAATATGTCTCATCTCTATTAGACAGGTTCCTTAATTTCTGTCTTAAATAAAAATATTTAAGGAGAAAATATGGAAAGATGAAAGATATGAAATACGATATGAAAGATATGAAAATATGGAAAGATAAAAAATATGAAAGATGCTGATGGACTCCAATGTCATCATACATAGTGACAGATTCCACAAGCACAAAGAAAGCTTCAACATTGTTAGGAAAACATCCAAAACAAACATCAACTGAGATATGTAAATATCTAATTAAATATCCTTCATGCTGAGCCCTACCAGACAAATATACAACTACTACCTCTTGTTCCTACTAATGATTGATTTCCTGAAGCCAAATAAATGCTTCAGGAAAGAGATAAAATATAAAATATAGACCTAAAAATAAATAACAGCTCAGGAGAACATTTAGCCAAATATTTAACAGAGAAGCAGTTTCATCTAAAATAATTAAGGGAATATTTTACATTGACAAGCCATAACAAATATTAATCCCACTTATTATTTTTAGAAGCCTCCTTTCTTTTCTCTTTCAGTTCAATAGTCAACCTTGGTATGTATTTTTTTTATAAAAGTTTATTAATCCATTTAATAGATATAATGTTAATAAGGTACCAATGTAAGATATTCCAGCTGAAATAGGCTTGAGATCATTAACTCAGATTAAAACTGCAGCAGAAGGCAAAATGTTACAGCTATAACATCTCAACAGGATCACCTCCAGAATTAACCCCTCCTCCATGTGTGAAAGTTGTTTTTTTAAAGGTATCCTAATGGTATATGTAATGGCACACAGGGTTTCTATGAGACACCATTTAATATGGCACTGTTTAAAACCTGTTATGCTTAGGTTTCAGAACTATTTATTTTTGCTCATTTGCAAACTCTACATTCAATTTTCAACCAATTTAAACTTTTTGTTTAAAACATAAGGGGAGGGATCAGCCTTTAAAAGATGGGAAGTTTTATTCCATCTGAAAGAAAGAAAATGAATGTGCTGTTTGAGAGCATCAGTAATATGATAATAAAAAGGAAATGTAGAAAGGGAGGGAACAAGAAAAAAAGAGACATTCTTCAGCCAATCCACATCAAATTTAATAAAAAAAAGATAAATTAATACTCTGAATTGTTCTTTGCTATATTAAACCCAAATCCAACAAGTCAACCTGATTTAAAATTTCACATAAGCAAGGGACAATGTTTGGGAATGAATGAAAGAGTAAAGGGATATATAAACTACTATGGAAATTCTAAACCATCACTACCACAATATGATCCTCATCCGGAACTATTAAATTTTCTATAGATGTCTATATCCAAGTGATAGCAAATGTTAAGCAGCAAAATGACTGAATAAAACTGCTTGAAGTATGAACACCTGCAGCTGCCATATAAATTTCTCCTGGCTACTTGAAATAAAGCAATGTTCTTCAACAGGTTTATTAGTTTCCACTGCTCTCAGTTAATAAGAAAACTGCTCTGCTACAGTGTTACAGCTGTTGTGACCATCCCTACATCTGCAGCTGTTTCAAAAATATGCATGTCTGGGTTAGACTGCTAAGCTTGTAACTTCTCTATTTCCATCTGCTGGACAGGTTTATTAGTTTCTTTTATGGTAAACTCCACCCCAGGCAGGAATGAAAAGCTTAAGCTGTGATCATTTGTCACATCTCGAGTCAGGCATTCAAATAACTCCTCCTGTCCCATCTAAACGCTGAAATAGACCCCAAATAACTGTAGTGCATGATCCAAGTTGCTAACAGTTGGAAGCACACCAACATTAGCTTCCGGAAGGAAAGGAGATGCTGAAACTAAAGGTCTTTCAGCCAGTGAATACAAGCAATTCTACTTTCTTTTCCTTTCCTCATTTCAATTGTTTAAATTTCCTGCTCAGTATTCTTTTGCATTTTTTTAAAAACTCCAATTATCTAGAGCCTGCCATTAGCTTAAAAGAAAAAACTGAATGGCACAAAATCACAAAACATACTTTAGATAATGTACACATAACTATATTCCTAGTACTTGTGCAAACCAACTGAATCAAAGGAATGAAAGAGTTCATTCTGCTCTTTTAGACCCACTGTTAACATTTAAAAAAAATTATATATAGCTATAAACCAGAAGTACAGTAAGCTGAAACTTTTGATATGACTCGGCGTGCTCTCTTCTGAATATAAAAAACTTGAGGAGACGTGAAATATCCATGACTCCATGGCAGCCTTATCTCATGCACACAATGTTGTTCAGCATGTGGCTTGTTATTGCAAATGTCATGTTGAAGAATGCAGCCAATGGTACAAACAGAAAAATTATCTCTTTAGTAGCTCTCATTTGCTGAAGCTACATATCACTATATTTCTATGCTCAGATGCAGTGGAAGTTTCTGTTAGTTGAAGTGGAATTGCTGCTATTCAAATTTCACACACATCTCTCTTGTGCGGCTGAAAACTCTTGCGCAGTCATTCTTGGGTTCTGGGCCAAGTCTTCATCCATTAAACCCTTAAATAATGCTTTCAAGTGTTCTTCCTTTTACCCAACATGGGAATGACTCTGGCCAAGATGCCATGGGAAAAAAAATGATTCAGACAAAAAAAAAGTACTTACCCGGAAGAGTGGTCTGGATGTTAAAACAGAGCTGAAAGGTGATGCAATAAATGGAAAACATAAAACATCTGTGTTATATGCCTCCATGTTTTGAAACCATCACCCTTATCCTGCATGTTATCATTCTTCTGAGTAGCTTTTGTCTTAGTAAAGGAACTTTCAAATTGGATAGTTCAAGTTTTAAAATATCAATGAATATAGAAGATTAAAATATTTAAGATTAAATTCCAAAATGCTATTCAGTGGAATCTTGTTCATTGTTCGAGATAGATAAACAGTTAATTTCCCAACACCAATAATAATCATCCTATTGCATCAGTTCAATGTCAACCAACTAAATAAATGCAAACAATGTTGTTTCCTCATGCTATTAAAACAATAATCCTTTATTTACTTGAAGTATATCTACTGAAGTATATCAATTTCACTGATCATATTTCTTTAAATGCATTCAAATCATTTAAACAATATATTAGAGACCTGGAAGCCCAATAGGACCAGTCTTGTTTGACTTAAGAACATTTTTTTTTCTGAACAGTCAAGTCCCTTTTCACAAACCAGCAAGATGCACATACCAGAGCTGCTTTCAAATTCTAAACGCTAATTTTAGCATGCATCAATGTTCTCCCGACAACAGTTTTGGAAGGTTGATACAAAATAGTCCCCTATGAACTGAGACTGCCTCTGTGGACAAGTGACTGTTGAAACTATGCCTCATGTTCTGCTATACCGAGTCCTCTATAAGGGCTCAAGCACTCACCTTTTACTCCAGTAAATCACTAGTAAATCATCTAGTAAATCACTTAGGAAATTCTTAGCTTTTTTATGTCCAGTTGTTGTTTTAAATCAATATGATTCACTCTCCTTGACCACAGCTAAATTTTGTTGTACCGTCTATAAAATTAGGGAGACTTCAATTGTCCACTGATGCACACAGCACCAAGATATTTTATCTTGTTTCATTTTTACTTTATTTTTATTTTTTAATTTGCTTCTGATTGCTGTTTTGCTTGATGACCGGAATAAAAATACTTCTTTGTAGACCTACTGTATGTATGGCATTGTGCTCCAGTTATCCATTGTGCTCCAGATATAATAAAGTGATAACTTGGATAACATAAATCTGAAAATGTTTCCTGTAATAATTGACTTTCTTTCTCTACTAATATTCCATATGCTGAAATATAACTTAAATATATCCAGATAATAGCACAAATTTCACCCAGGTAGAATTGCTTGTTTTGCTTTAGTAAATTAAAAACTAAGGCACTGTGATCTCTCAAAGGCCAGAATATTTACTGGTAGCATGAGCTTTTGCAAACATACATTTACTTTACTTAAAACTTAAAAAATTAAAATAACTATAAAGGAAATTGATGCATAAATGGACAACAGCTGTGGTATATAAACTGAGAGGCAAGTTTTATATTTGTAAGAATACTTTAAAATGAAGTCAGAAAAAATACAAATTCTGCCCACTTAATCTAGGTATAATTTATGAGCAAAACTGAGGTATTAACAACAGAGTATCTTTTGCACACTCTTGCTGTTTTATTGATAAATACGGTAAATATGGATATTGTTACTCCAATCATACTTTTGTTTTTGAAATACATATTTCTAACTCTCAAAAATGCATTGTGTTTTGGCAGAAAAGGTTTTTCAGTTTTTAAGCACATCCCCTGCTTGTGTGAGCAATATGCTCACACAAGGTCAGAGTTTGAATAGATTTCAATGCCAACTAATAAATAGTATCTACAATTCATGAGTAACATGGGCTCCTTCCGGATGAGTCTTTTTTAGGGTGCAATAGCTCTGCCTTTGCATATAATTTTACCTCAGAACAGATGTCGCCATTCATTTGTAACCTCCCTTGTCATCCCACCACCACTTCTTTGGTTCCCCCCCCCCCTTGGCCTTTTTACAANTTGGTTCCCCCCCCCCCTTGGCCTTTTTACAACAAACCCATTAAAATGGAAAACAGGAGTTTCCACACAATGTCTTTTGACTGGTAGTATTAGACGCCAGTTTGGAGAATCACAACCTTCCACCTTAATGAGTTTCACCTCTGCAAGAGTTAGGGATTTATGTAAGACATTTCCATAGCACATTTAGCTATCTCCCAACACTGTTTATACCTTGGTCATGTAATGTTAAGAGTTCAGATGTTATGCTAAAACTATGTTTAGTTTTCTTCTCAGAGGAACAAGAAACTAGATACATTAATTTGGACATCCCCCCTCTAAGATTTTGCTGAAAAATAGATGTGCTGAATGATGAATATTTGCTCTGCCTCTTTGCTCTCCTCCTCCCTACCCCCAATCAGGATACACAAAACAGCTTCAGGGTTGCAAAAATCAATACCATTAAAACTTTTTTTAAAAAACCCTCTCTATATATGATAATAACCTTTGTAAAGAAAAAATAGGTCATCAACTTTTGGCAAGATGCAGGGTTCATTGGTTATATATCAACTATGAACCTTTCATGGAGTAATTGCATAGTACCAAAACATACAGGTACATGAGTGGAAAACAAATGAATTAACATTATTAACTCTCTATAGCAATGTTTCTCCACTTAGCTTAAAGAAGTATTAATTTCAGTTTCCAGAATTCTCCAGCCAGCCAGAGGTCCACGCATTTTCAGGCTGCCAAAGTTGGGAAGCTCTGCTCTACAGGCTCCAAAAACATCTTCATAACTGTAATCCTGAGTTCAATGATTTAAAATTTCTACCTCTAGAAAAGGCTGAATATTAAGATGTCCACAAATTATGAGAAAGTAAAGAAAGATTTACTCTCTGTACCTGAGATTCAGAAAGCTACCTGTGATGCTCCAAATAATTTCAGAATTTCAGAACTTTCACTCATCCTTTAAAAGCCTGTCCTGAGCACCAGAGACTTTTCCTGAGTAGCATTTAATAATGTAGTTTTAGAAGGTTGGCCTGATTAGTACTTGGGTAGACAATAATGTTGAAAAAACATCCCAGAAGATGCCAGGGCGAACCACAAATTTTTTGAAAGAAAAATATATGGTGGTAACTGTTCCGTTCGGAAAAACACGAGGTAGACCGGGTTCCCACAAACAACTGACTTTATTGGTTAACAACAAGTAAAAACGGAACATTGGCTCAAGCCGCGGCAGCCCTTTTATAGTGGCTTGCCTGCCGGCTTGTAGCCAATG
>BHFT01040357.1:0-33802 GCA_004320025.1 Laticauda laticaudata
TTTGCTACAGACATAAATACACAAAAATCTACATCGGGTACTGCTGTATTATTGGGAAAGGCATTGATTGGATGGAGATCTGTTAGACAGAAACATTGAAGTTTGTCAACAATGGAGGCTGAATTCTCATGTTTGTCTTTATTATGTACAGATTTAGTTTTGTATAAAAAATTATTCATGTTGGAATTAATGTAAAAGATCCTATTGTTTACAAAGAGAACCAATCAGCAATATAGATAGCTTCAAATATTGCTGTTAAAACAAGAATGAAACACACAGATTTAGATATTTAAATGTGAGATAATGTGTGCATTGATGATTAAGATGATTAAGCTGGAATACTGTATGTCAGAAAACAATATAGCAGATCATTTTACAAAGGCGCAAAGCTCCAAAAAGCATAAGACTAGCTGTGAAGATTATGGACTTAGAATGTAAGGTTGTATATATTGTCCTACTCCAAAGGGAAGAATGTTAGAAATATAAGACACCTAACAGATATTTGGGATGGAAATATATGAACCAGGATAAACATTTTAAAGAAAATGCAAAACTGTAATTAGGTGTGGTTTCTCAAACAGCCATAAGAAATCTGGTTTATCTTAGTCTTAGTCTCAGAAGAGAGTGTGTCTGAGTGAGTCTCTCTGTTTCCTTCTGTTGGAAAGTTTTGCCATTCCTCCATTTCTTCTAATTGACTGATATTACTGGATTTGATGTTAGTCTGATACTGAACTGTTTTTGACACTGGAATTTGTTATTGGATTGTCCCTGGATGAAAACTGACTGATTTTACCCGCGAATGACTTTGGATTGCTTGTTTGGACTTTGCTTAACGTTTCTGGAAGCAAAAAACTACATTTACTGTACGGTGTATCTGTGTGCTATATGTGTATTATTCAAACACTACTTTCAAATACCTCTCCCTGTATGCGCTCATTCTCCTAATGGGGAATTACCACAACACCAATACTCAAATACAGCTCGGCTGTCTGGAATCCGCACTGTATATTGGCCATGAATACAATTGAGTGAGTCCAGAAGTATTTTCCAAGAAGAGTACTTCACTCCTCTGTTCAAAACAGAATACCCTACACCACCAAACTTAAGATTCTGGGCTTAGATATCCTTTAACTATGCCGGCTAATATTGGACTAAAGCACAGTACATAAAATCATATGTTACAACGTCTTACCAGTTAATGAATATTTCAGCTTTAACCACAACAACACAAGAGCAAACAACAGATATAAACTTTAAAGTAAACCACTCCAAACTTGATTGCAGGAAGTACGATTTCAGCAACAGAGTGGTCAATGTCTGGAACTCACTACCTGATTCTGTTGTCACCTGCTCAAACCCCCACTCCTTTACCCTCAAACTAACCTCCATTGACCTCACCCCATTGACTATTACTTTTGCTATTTGCTTATGGTATATCGTCTTAATCATCATGTTTATAAACTTCTCACCAAAATCCATATATTCTAACAGTTGTATCATGAACTGCCAATTTACACCATCAAAGGCTTTCTGTGCATCTAAAAAAATCAATGCCATTTGCTTTCCCAAGTCTGCTTCATAATATTCCAGCATGTCTAGAATAAATCTTATATTATTTTTAATTTGTCTTTTGGGTAGGAATCCATTTTGATCTGAGTGAATAAATTCATTTAGAAATCTTTTTAATCTCTCTGCCATTATTGATGCAAATATTTTGTAATCTGCATTTAGTAATGATATGGGCCTATAGTTCCTTATCTGTGTCATGTGGACCCTCAGTTCTTCGAAGCAGCCCCTTAGATATGGCACAGGCCAAACGCCATTTTGTGCATGGAGGTTGTGGAGGTCAAATATTTAACTTCACCTTGACTCTAAAGTCTACATGAATTGTGGATTCACAACAACAGACACAAAGTTTTTCCCCTTGCTTTTCCTTGCAATTATCATAAGAATGGTTCTTCTTAATGTATTCCCTTGTGGATTTCTACCCACAAAAGGCTTCCAAGAGAAAAAATATGCAGTGAAAAATATGTTCTGGCTCCTTCCTACTCACTTGTCCTGCAAAGGACCAACTCCTTTGTTTGGTGATACTCAGCTGGCCTCAGTTTTCTCTTTGGTTACAGCCCAAACACAGATAAGAAAAAGCAGGGGTGGAATAAATTTGCACTGGAAACATCCTAGTGGCACGGATTGTCTCCATTCTGCTAAAGCTCTGCTAAGATAAGAAGTGCTACCTGAAATTCAACCTCTGCACAATCCTTGATTTCTGATCTAGGAGGGAAGGTGAGAAGAATGGCTGGGCTGCCTCACCTCCTGCTGCTATTGCTGCTCTTCTGGCTCTTGCCTCCAACTTCTGCTGAGAGGATGAAAACTAATTGTGTCTTGAAAAAACATCCCAGCATCCACAAACACTATTACAAGCCTGGTGATCTCATCATTGGTGCGAATTTGCATCTGCAAACCTTTGTTCCTTTTAAGAAACCAGACTTTCAAAATGATCCATTGCGGCTTCCTGTTTATACTTCGTAAGTTTCACTGGGAGGGGAAAGATGTAAATAATTGTTTGCTTTGCTTTGGATTTTTGTGGAATTGTTCCATTGTTGTTCCAGTGATACTTGCAATGTCCAAGAGCATTTCAAATCTTTGTGCTTGAATGGCCTGAAGTAAATCAATGCATCCAGTTTTGGCCACTACAGTATAAAAAAGAAGTTGAGGCTCGAGAAAGAGCACAGAGAAGGGCAACCAGGATGATGAAAGGACTAAAACATACGATGAATGGTTGCAGGAACTGGCTAGTCTAGGTAAGAGAAGGACCAGGGAAGACAGGATATTCTTCTCTTCCAATATTGGAGGGGCTGCCACAGAGAGGAGGAGGAGGTCAAGCTATTCACCAAAGCACCCGAATGCCAGACAGGGAATAATAATGGATGGAAACTGATCAAGGAGAGATTCAACATGGAAACAAGGAGGAATTTTTTGACAATGAGAACAACAATGGAACAGAAGTTGCCTTCAGAAGTTGTAGGAGCTTCATCCCTGGAAGCTTTCAAGGAGAGACTGGACTGCCCTCTGTCAGAAATGGTGTAGGGTCTCCTGCTTGGGTGGGGGTTGAATTAGATGACTCCCAAGGTCCCTTCCAACTCTGTTATTCTGTTACTATCTCTTACTGATGCTGTGACCTCCACTGGAGTCTTCTGCTCAGCAATGGTGACCACAGATGAAGTATCTGCTCAATCAAATGGATGAGGCTGCTAGAAGAGAAATTGGGAAGGATTGCAGCCACTGGAGGAAAGAGAAAGTGGGAGAACAAGAGAAGGGTTTAAAATGGTGACATTGAGAAACCAGCTTTTCTCCTTTGTAACAAAACCTTTCAAATTTAATGAAGAAACATCTCTTTAAAAGAGAGAGAGAGAAAGAGAGAGAGAGAGTGTGAGAGTGAGAGAGAGAGAGAGGGAGAGAAACTCATACTTGGGACCTGCTGCTCCAAACAAAATGCAAAAAAAAAAAGAGAAAAATAGAAAACAATTATTTTTCTCTTTCATTTTCTTCTTTCTTCTTTTTCTCTCTTTCATTTATGTATGTGTTGTTGGTTTGTTTTAATTGTAAAATCATTAAAATTTGTTAAAAAAAAAAAAGAAGAACAAAGGGAAGGCAAATTCCGCCAGAATTCATGACCTTTTCTCTAAGGGCTCCCAATGCTTTTCTCACCCTAGAGTCATACCCAAGAACTACCAGCACTTCATGGCCTTGGTGTTTGCTGTTAGAGAGGTAAACAAGGATCTAGTTCTCCCCTCCAACATCACCCTTGGCTTCCACATCTATGAAAATTATCAGATTGAGACAAAGATTTCCTTATTCAGCCTCGCCCTGCTCTCCACACGAGGCCAAATGGTCCCAGGTTACAAATGTGACAGGCAGAACCCTCTGCTCTCTGTCATTGGAGGTCTCGACCCCAGATCCTCAAGGCTGATGGGCTCCATCTTCAGCCTCTTCAAGGTCCCACAGGTAAGGGGCTGCACTCAGGGGTGGGATTCAACCGGTTTGGACCGGTTTGGGCGAACCCCTTGCTCCGAAGATCAGCTGGCGGCCAACCAGGTCGCTTTGACAAGTATGTGGGCCTGCCTGCCTGCCCCTGCTCTTTCTTGTGCTTTACTTTTGTTTAATCTATTTAAAAAAAGAGGCTTCCCCAAAGAAGAGGGAGTCCAGCTATTCTCCAAAGCACTTGAAGGCAGGACAAAAATAAGAGATGGAAACTCACCAAAGAAAAAGCAAACTTAGAACTAAGGAGAAATTTCTGGATAGTGAGAACAATCCATCCATGGAAGCTTTTCCATCCGGAGGCTTTTAAGAAGAGACTGGACAGGCATTTGCTTGACATGGTATAAGGTCTCCTCCTTGAGCAAGGGGTTGGACTAGAAGAGCTCAAAGGCCCCTTCCAACTCTTGTTATTTTGTGATTGGCAGCCCAGAAGAAGAGCAGGCACTCCAGGCTTCTCCAGGTCCCCGTTGTGCCGCAGGGAGACGCAGGGGCAGAGCTGGCAATGGAAGAGGGGCATTCCCACCACGGCACATCCTGTTCCACGCATGCTTTCCTCCCTCTGTGTTTACACTTGGCACAACTGGCACTGCAGAAGCTTTCCGGGAACCAGGCTGGCTGGCTGGGAAATCCGATATCCTGCCAGCCTCGAGGCCGTGAGGGCAGAGCGAAGGACAAGGCGATGCTGCCCCTGGGCAGAGGTCGGCAAGGGGAGGAACCGGTGGGGGAGCCAAGGCTGGCAAAAAGAGGGCAGGGCCAATCGCCTCTTTTCCGCTGGGACCAAAACACGGCACAAACCAAGCATCTGGCGGCCACGTGTGCAGGTGCCATGTCCAGAAAAAACAGGGCTCTGTGGGAGAGCGTACAGCAGACTGAATCTGGGACATCGCCCTCCCTCCCTCCCTGCAGTGGGATTCTACCGATTCAGCCCGGTTCAAACAAACTGGTCATAAAAAAGTGATACTGTTCAGCCGAACCGGTTTTTATTATTTTCTTCCTTTTCCTCCCCAGGATCAGCTGTTCTGACGATCGGCTGTGCCTCTTCCTGTTTTCCTGACTGGCCCCGGAGGCCAAAAAATGGGGGGGGGGAGGGGTGCTGGACAAAAAAGAAGCCACGCCCACCAGTCGCATGGCCACACCCACCTAGCCACACCCACAGAACTGGTAGAAATGTTTGCATCCCACCCCTGGTGTGTGTGTGTGTGTGTTAGATTCCCTTTTCATGGTAAAAAGTGATTTCCACACTTATGACCACTGCAGTATCCCCAAGGTCACGTGATCAAAATTTGGACGCTTGGCAACCGACTCATATTTACGATGGTTGCGGCATCCCTGGGTCTGACGTAACCCATTTTTTCCAAACTTCCGACAAGCCAAGCCCGTGGGGAAGCCACTTAACAACCACATTGCTAACTTAACAACTGAAATGATTCCACTCAACAACGGCGGCCCAAAAGGTCATAAAATGCGGTGAGACTCACTTAACGCCTGCCTTACTGAGCGACACATAGACAAGATTACCTGCTGTGCCCTGCCTCCTGTTGCCAGCAAGGAAGCTGGAAAAATGACACTTTGAAAAGCTGTGACAGCATGTTGATTTAAAACCAGAAATTTGTTTGTTGTTACTATATACCTGAAATCTATATCAAATTATTTGTGTATTAACTGCAAGTTAGAATTGTAGTTGCACAAAATTGGAAAAGTGATGAGATCCCTGCAGATGAGAATGTGATTAGGAAAATATTAGGGTGGACAGAAATGAACGGATTTATGCTTGTGATAAAGGAGAAAGAATAAGCTGACTATTATATGACATGGGAGCGATTTTATGGATGGTTGGAGAATAAAAATAGAGGTGAGAAATAAATGGAGATTGGTGAAATAAAGAATATATTATCTATTCTATTCCTATTCCTATTCTATATGTTAAGATAGAGATATAAACAATGTGATGATTGTTATTGATACGATAAGATTATTATATCTCTCGTATAATATTGTATTTTCATTAGAAGATATATTACGAGGGAGAAATGAATAGAGTTTTAATCAGTGGTGGGACCCAGTTCTGGGTGTGGCTTTTTTCTTTTTTGCAGCCACCCCCCCCCACCATTTTGGGGGGCCTTCTGGGCCTCAGGGGAGCCTCTGGGGGCTGTTTTTGCTCCCCCAAATCTCCTCTGGGGCTCAAGAAGCCCCTCCCCCCTTCTTCCTCTTCCTGGCCTCAGCAAGGGGAATCCGGCACAGCTGACCAGCTGCTTGTCCGGAGAGGGGAAAAAGAGACAGAAATACCTTCAGGGACCAGCGAGCCAGCGGCCACTGGGCAAATGGGTCCGGGGTGTGGCTGGACAGAACTTACGACTGGTTCGGTGACCTATGCCAAATCCTTGCTACCGGTTTGCCCAGTCCAGGGCAAACTGACTGAACAGCACCACTGGTTATCATGCTGATTATTTATATTGTAAGATTAGAGAATTATTTTCAATGTAACGAATATTGTAAATGTTGATTGTAATTGCACAGAGACAGTTGTACCCAGACGACACACGACTGTTGAATGGAAGATGATAGGTCAAGTTAAAAAAATTTAAAAAAACCTTATATATATATATATATATATAAAGCTGTGACAACACACACACACTTTTCCCTCCATCTTCCCCCTCCCATCTGGCGCCTCTCCAGCCTCCCCTCCACCCTGCCAGGTACCCTCCGTCCTCTCCTTCTGCTTGGTGACACATGGCCTCCACCGACAAGGAAGCTCTCTCCCGGGCGCAGAAGTTGGCTGCCTGGCACCGGCAGAGATGCCAAATTGGCATGGCCAAAATATTCAGGGTTGGGACCATTTCCTGGATTCCTGCATTCCAGAGCCGAAGGGGAAGAAGGCTCGGTTCCCCACAAGGAAGGAGGAGGTTGCTCTCCGTCCCAGGGAAGGACACGGCCAAATTGGCTTTTCTCAGCCCCCACCCCATGCAAAGGGCAAATTTCTTGGGAAAAGGGGGTGTAAGAGAAGCCACCGAGGTCCCCTCGCTGGATATTTAAATGAAACATATTTAAAAATATCTTTTTTAAAAAACAAACAAACTCCAGACAATAAAAAATGTTAACAACTTTGAGACTTTGGAAAAAGTGCAGAGAAAAGCAACTAAGACGACTGAAGGCCTGGAGGCTAAAACATACAAAGAACAGCTGCAGGATTTGGGTTTGGCCAGTCCAGAGAAAAGAAGGACTGGGGGGACCTGATGGCAGCGTTCCCGTACTTGAGGGGCTGCCCCAAAGAAGAGCGGGGGGGGGTCAATTTATTTTTCAAAGCAATGGCAGGAGAAGAAGCAACGGATGGAAACTCATCATGGAGAGAAGCAGCCTGGAATGGAGGAGAAACTTCCTAACAGGGAGGACAGTTCGCCAGTGGAACTGCTGGCCACCGGACACCGTGGGTGCTTTGTCACTGGAGGTTTTGAAGAAGAGGCTGGACAGCCGCTTGTCTGAAATGGTCGGGGGTCTCCTGCTTGAGCAGGGGGTTGGACTAGAAGACCTCCAAGGTCCCTTCCAGCTCTATTGTTCTGATAAGGATTTGGAAGGGAGCCTCCAATCTCCCAGGAACTTTTTTTTTGGCTCTGAGCTAAGATTTGGGGAGAGAATTCCTGGTTCTCTTTTCTGCTCTTGCAGATCTAAAAACAAACAGGGCACAAAATGCCAAACCAATAAGCCACGAAACGGGCCGGATTCCCACAACTGATGGAAACGGGTTCCTGCGAGACGGGAAGCCACAAAGGACCCACGTCAGCCAAGCTCGCTCAAGGGCCCAAACTGTTCTGGGATGAGACAGCCTGCGTTCTGACTGCTAGCGTGTTTGTGTGTGTGTGATCCTTTTCTTTGGCAAACTGGACACCTTCAACCAGAGATGCAACTTTGTGAGACCCTGCCTGGAAGCCTTGGGGTTGGGATGGATGACCTCAGGGGGCCTTTCTGCTCCCTGTCCTGCCACTCTGAAACTTTTCCCTTGCCAGGAGATACAGAGCTAGCTCTCTCTCTGTGTGTGCCATTGCAGACTAAGCAACCGGACCCTCCTCCGGCAGCCCAGGCGGAGGAGTTCCCAATCTTGCAAACCCCACATTGGCTCCTGAACTCCTATTGTTGCTTCCCACCTTCTGGCAATCTTGTGGCCCCACACATTTGGGTGTTAATCGGGTGTGTGTGTCCCAAAGAGCGTGAGAAACCTGGACCCTGTCAAGCCAAGAGCCAAAGAAAGACAGATGTGGCTGGGGAGGGATGGGGGGGGCAGCCTCTATGCTGATTTATCTCGCTTTCCTGGGCCGAAAAAAGGGGGAAACTCTCCACTTCCTTTCCTAGCAGGGAGAGCAACAGGCTGCCAAGGCAATTAACCATCTGGTGCCCCCAGGAAAGAAAGGAAAAATATAGAACCTGGCTTTAAAGCAACAAAAACAACACACACACACACACACACACACACCCCTTGAGATTCCCACGCAATCCGGAGTTTGGCTGGATTGCTGAAGGCCAAACATTTCTTTGCTGCTGAACAGGCAGATCAGAGCCAGGATTGCAAAAGACGATCATTTTTGGTCCAGAATGGGTCGGCTTTGCTTTTCTCCCAGGACTATTGGGGGGGGGGGAGGGGGCGGGAGGAGGGGCAGGAAGAGACCCCCAAATCTCAGCACTTCAATCAGTAGAAGGGCTTCTCTCCAGAAGTCATTTGGGCTCCATCCCTGGAGGCCTTTAAGAAGAGATTGGACAGCCATTGGTCAGGAATAAGGACAGGGTCTCCTGCTTGATCAGGGGGTTGGGCTCGATGACCTCCAGGAGTTCCCTTCCAACTCTTATTCTATACTTCTGCTTGTCCCAGGCCCTTCTTTTCAAGGGGACGAGGTCCAGAGGGGTTTGACTCTAACTCCCATGATCCTCAGCCCAGCAGGGCAAAGCTTCTTCCATATAAAGGAGAAACCTCGGGGTTGGAAGGAGGAATCCTGGCTGCTCCCTTCAGCTTGGTGGTTTTCTTGCAGACTTTTTGGGACCAAAGTAGGTAACGGCATCAGTGCGAGTAAGGAGAGGGGTTTGCTTTCAGTTTGTGGGCCTTGCCCTGTCAGTGTTGGTGGGGAAACAACTCAGCTCAGAGGGCCCCTAGGGCCCCTCTGTTGCCCTCCTCCTCCTCCTCCTCCTCCTGGATGATGAGTCCACGGATGATGCTACCTAGTTCGGTAATGAAACGCCTGCAAGAAAAAAACCCAGTTCAGAGAGCACCCAGGACTCCTGGAAGCTGTGCATGATGGGTCTTCACTACAAATAACTTCTGTCCCTAATGATCTTCACCCGCCCCTCCTCCTCCTTGCCTGGACCTCCCCTGCAGGGACCCCGCAGGGCTCAGACCCTGGGATGGCAGAGTGAAGCCTCCAGCTTCTGGTGCAGCCTATCTCCAAATGCCCCTCTCAGAGTCCAGCAAGGGAGAGCTCGGCTGCCCCCTTGTGGCATCTCAGGAGCACAACAGGGCACCTGCCACGCAAAAGTCCACCCAGAATGGCCGGGGGGGGGGGGGGGGGGGGGNNNNGGGGAGGGCCACCCCAAAGCCCAGATGGTTGGGACCCTCCTCCCACCCCCCCTCCAGCAATGCCACACCAACCTCTGATTTCTGAACTCACAAGAAGCTGAACCTGAGCCCAAAATACCTGGAGCTCGTTGGAACAGTGGGATGCCACTCAGAATTGCGGAGTTGCAAGGGACCTTGGAGGTCTTCTAGTCCAGCCCCCCACTCCCCGCTCAAGCAGGACAACCTACGCCATTTGGTGGCTGTCCAGTCTCTTCTTAAAAGCCTCCAAATGATCATGCACCCACAACTTCTGGTGGCAAGTTGTTCCATTGGTTAATTGTTTTCATCGTTAGGAAGTTTCTCCTCAATTCTAGATTGCTTCTTTCCTTGATCAGTTTCCATCCGTTGCTTCTCGTCCTGCCTTCAGGGGCTTTGGAAAAGAAGTTGACCCCCCCCTCTTCTTTGGGGCAGCCCCCCAAATACTGGAATGCTGCTATCAAACTATCTAGTAAGGTTCTATTTCTATTCTTCTCATCTTTCCTATTAAATATCTCTTTGTCTTCTTTGGACTACAACTTTTTTTGCTTATATCTTATGATTTATATTGTTTTATTTAGCATCCTAGTATGATTTATGTTGCTTATTTAGTATCCTATGACTATCACTAAGAGTTGTATCTTATGATTTATGGTGAATATATTTATACCATGATATATAATTATACAATCCTGATTTATCACTTGTTGCTTGTATGTACACTGAGAGCTTATGCACCGGAGGCAAATTCCTTGTGGGTCCAATCACACTTGGCCAAGAAAGAATTCTAATGCTATCATGTCACCCCCCCCCCCCTCCTTCTTTTCATTAAATTAGACCAGAGTTCTCCAAACTTGGCAACTTTAAGACTTGTGGGCTTCAACTCCCAGAATTCCCCCCCAGACGGCAATCTTGGCAACTTTAAGACTTCTGGGAGTTGAAGTGCACAAGTCTTAAAGTTGCCAAGTTTGGGACCCCTGAGTTAGACAATGAGTCTGGAGCAACACCAGGGGCCACCGGAGTCACCCTTGGCTGCCTGGGGGAATCATGGGGGGCACCCCAACCCCCCCCCCACCTTTTCCGCTCCCGCTGCCCAACCAGGTGGCGTTGAAGCACTCTGGATTCCCCCTGGATGGATCCTCAGTCTTCCTCGCCTTGCACCCTTCCTCCCACCCTCTGCCTCCCCCCATTTGGTTTTCTCTCCAACAACAACAACAATAACCCTGTGAGGTGGGGGAAGCCGAGAAAGGGGGAAGTCCTCCAGTGACAGTGCAGAGGTCACTCACCTCCTCCTCCCTGGGAGAGAAAGTCTCCACCAAAACTTACTCCGAAGTAACTCAAATGTAAGGTTCTACATTTAGGCAAGAAAAATCAAATGCAAAGGTATAGTATTGATGATACTTGACTCAATAGCCATAACTGTGAGAGGGATCTCGGAGTCCTAGCGGACAACCACTTAAATAGGAGGCAGGCATGTGCAGCAGCTGCCAAAAAAGCCCCCACAGTTCTAGGCTGCATCGGCAGAGGGATAGAATCAAGATCACATGAAGTGTTGATACCCCTTTATAAGGCCTTGAAGGGAAGGACACACCTGGAATAATGGATCCTGTTTTGGTCGCCACGAAGTAAAAAAGATGTTGAGACTCTAGAAAAGGTGCAGAGAAGAGCAACCAGGATGATGAGGGGGCCGGAGGCTAAAACATAGGAAGAAAAATTGTTGGAGTTGGGTATGTCTAGTGAAAAGAAGGACCAGGGGGGACAGGAGAGCAGCTTTCCAATATCTCAGGGGCTGCCCCAAAGAAGAGGGAGTCAAGCTACTCTCCAAAGCACCTGAGGGCAGGACAAGAAGCAATGAGTAGAAACTCATCAAGGAGAGAAGCAACTTAGAACTAAGGAGAGATTTCCTGACAGGGAGGACAATAAACCAGGGGAATGACTTCCCTCCAAAGGTTGTGGATTCTCCAACACTGGAAGTTTTAAAAAAGATGTTGGACAACCATTTGTCTGAAGTGGTGTGTAGGGTTTCCTGCCTAGGCAGGGGGTTGGACTAGAAGACCTCCAAGGTCCCTTCCAACTCTGTTATTCTATTCTAAACCCTTTGGATGAACAGCCTCATTATTATTCCTTCAGTGTATGTGCCACCTCTTTTGCCATGAGGCCATTCTAGGCGGCTTACAATATATTCACAACTTCATCCTGGGACCAATTAAATTTTATTTAATTGGTTTTCTATTTAAATGGTTTTATTGGTGTTTATAGAAAACTGAAATATTGGAAATTTGGTAGAATTTGAATCATACTTAAAATTGAAAATATTGGTGACCTAATGGGTCAATATCGAATGAAGAAATATAATTGGTGTTTTAATATATTTTTGGAGAAAGCGATAAAGAATCACAGACAGAGAATAGTAGGTTTTAAAGGTAAAGAGGTGAATGTGGAAGAACCATCACAAGTGGGGGGGAAAATAAGCACAAATTGGGAAAATAATAATATACATATTGATACATAAAATAATAATATGATAATTATAGCGATAAAAACTATGTATATGTAATTGTATTATTGTTAGCACGGTGTAAGCAAATATATTGACCCAGTCATTACACTGTCCACAAAAAAATGTTGCTTGTTACAGGAAAACTGCAAATAACACACGCACATACAAAATATTCACAGCTTACTCATTGCTCACTACTAACATTATTCAGGAGTAAGTTTCCGCTTCCGAAACAGAGGCTCGCCTCGCGGCGCGTTTATAGCCAAGGGGAGCCCAGAGGCCACGTAAACGGGCCGCAAGACCTCTCCCCGCAGCCCCCTACTCCCGATCGGGACAGACCTGCGGCTGATCCTCGGGGCGACTGCGGGGGCTCCTCCTTCCCAGGCGGGCGTGGGCTGCTAGATGGCTTCTAGGTGCCCCCCTCGCGGTCGCGACTGCTTTCCACGGATCTCTTCGCCTCCGCCCGTCGGGTGGCCCCGTCCGGACGTCCAGCAGCTGCTCTTTGCCGGACACTGAAACAGCTGGGCTGCCGCTGGGGAAACATCTGGCGGCGGGGCGGAGTCGCGGTTCTTTTCCGCTGCTCGACGAGCCGCCGCGGGGAAAAAACTCGCGGCCCGCGGCACCTCGTCGGTTTGCACCGGGCTCTCCGCCGCGAGAAGGAGAAGCGGTGGAAAAGAAGACAGAGGGCTCCCCAGATTTGAGGGGCTGCCCCAGAGAAGAGGAGGGGGTCCACCTCTTCTCCAAAGCCCCTGAAGGCAGGAGGGGAAGCAACCATGGAAATAAATCAAGGAGAGAAGCAACCTGGAATGAAGAAGGAATTTCCTGACAGGGAGGACAATTAACCCGTGGAACTGCTGGCCACCAGAAGTACGTGGTGCCCCATCACTGGAGGCTTTGAAGAAGGGACTGGGCGGCCACTTTGTTTATTCATTTTACTTATTTGTCAATTGCTTACAAGATAATAGGGAGAAGTATACACATGAGTAAGAATACAGGAAATAGATATGAATAGGACAATAGGACAGGGGCAGATTTTATATGTGAGCAGCTTCAGCAGGGGGCTGGACTAGAACACCTCGAAGGTCTCCTCCAACTGTGTTAAGGATCAAATGCTATAGCCAGCCCGGGCTGGCTTGTAAATCCTCTGTCCTGCTGGGATAAAACCTGGAGCATTTTCCTCCTCCCCTCCCGCCCCGAAGTCAAACTCAACTTTGCCGGCCCATCTGGATTTGGAAGTGCAGAAGAGGCTGGGTCAGCCAGAGGTGACGATGCGCATCTGGTGCGCAACCTCATCTTTGTGATCCCAGAGCAGCCCCCCCTCGATTTTAGGAAGGAAGGAAACGCAGAAAGAGTGAATGGAAGTTCAGTCTCGTTGAAAAAGCTTTGGGGGGGGGACACGTAGGAGGAAAAGGAAGCCCCCCCTCGAAATCTTGGCAGTGTCTCCTCTGTGGGTGGGCATCTCTGAGACCTTTCCTTTGGACGAAGAAGGCAGAAGGGGATTGGATGGGGGCAGTGGGTGATTGGTGGGGGTGAGACCCCCCCCCAACCCTCACAGTCTGAGGGGAACAACCCTCCGCCTGTGAAGGGGAAAGGAACTGGAGCCGGCTGGAAGAATTAAAATCATGAACTCGTCCAGGCGGGAATGAAGGAGAAACTTCCTAACAGGGAGGACAGGTCACCACTGGAACAGCCTGCCCCCAGAAGTTGTGGATGCTTCATCACAGGGGCTAGACTATAAACAGTCACTTATCTGAAATGGTACCTCCTACTTGTGCAGGGGGCTGGACTACAAGACCTCCAAGGTCCCTTCCAACTATTCCATTCAATTTCAATTTCAATTTCAATTTCAATTTCAATTTCAATTTCTATTCCTATTCCTATTCCTATTCCTATTCCTACTCTACTCTACTCTACTCTACTCTACTCCATTCCATTCCATTCCATCATTCTATTCTATTCTATTCTATTCTATTCTATTCTATTCTACTCTATTCCTATTTCTATTCTATTCCTATTCCTATTTCTACTCTACTCTACTCTACTCTGCTCTGCTTTGCTCCGCTCCACTCTATTTACTTCTAATTCTATTATTCTATTCTATTCTATTCTATTCTATTCTATTCTATTCTATTCTATTCTATTCTATTCCTATTCCTATTTTCTACTCCTCTCTACTCTACGCCTAAAGCCCTGTCACAGTGAACCTAATGGATGCAAAAGAGGAATGTGAAAACGGGACAAAAAACCTTGCCATCCGTTCGAAACGCGATTGTACTCACTGCTCCGTTTGGGCTTTTCCCTCTCTATCGCGTCAGCATCCCGTTTTACTGATGTTTCATCCGCTCACAAAAGTTTTGGGCGCTGTCGCCAAAAACTTTTGGCGTGGAAAACTGTATTGTCCAGTTCGGTCTGTTTCTGCAGTTCCGCCTACGCTTATCCACTACACATCCGTTACCGGCATCCGTTACGCATTCCGCCTATATCCGCTGCATACGCTGCGCATGCCGTGTCAAGTCGCATCCACCCGGACCGCAGGGAGGAAAGCGGATCACGGACGCTGGAACGGATGCAGAAAGGATGCAGAACGGACTGCAGCACGGGAAACAAAGCGTTAAAACGAAAAAACACTGTCTACGGCAAGCAGGGGACCTATCTCGGATATTAGGAGTCTACAGAGATTGGCCTAGAGGGATGCAAAGGGACCCTAGGGGAAAACCTAATCCTGCTATAAAAAAGGGGGAGCAACTCGTCTGCATCTCACTTTCAAGACTCAGCAGCCCCTGCGGTGCAGACCTGCTGCCAGCCTTCATCTGACTGTTGCTCTCCACAAGATCCAGTCATGTCCCCGTGGATCGTAACAAAGTCCTTTTGGCAGCGCAACCATCCTTCTGCAACAAGTATGAAAGATCTACGCTCTGTGAACTCTACTAACGGGAAGTAAAAAGAGGTGGCCAAGAAGTGTCTGGGTCCGAAAATGGATCGCCAGAAAGAGCAGAGGACGGACTGTACAACAAGCTGATGGTGGAGCTCAGGAAACGAAGACACTCATGCATTCCAAGAACTTCCAAAAAATGAAGGAAAAAAAAAAAAATGCCTCCAGCCATGTTTTGACGAAGTTGTCAGCGGCTGACACCCAGGTGACGCAAGGCAAACACCCAGCTTCCCCAGCCCAGCCTGGACCCTGGCACAAAGGTGGCACTACTCTGCACCACCTGGCGGCACAGGAACCACCTACAGGAGCATGCAGTATGGCTCAAGGGTGCCACACACATCATCAGCATTGTTGGTCAGAGAAGTGGGTGCAGGCCATCATCGAAGATATCAAGGAGGAGCTCCGCTCCAGTGGCCCTCCACTGAAGAGGATGGAAGAAAGTTGGCAGAGCAGTGTATCAGTATATATACGTTAAGTGAACTTCCCACACATTTTCCGTGGAAGCCATAGATTGGCAAGCACGTGGCCTGCAAAGCTCCAGCCAAGTCGGGTCCACTTATTTTCAACTACAAGGCATTCTTCGCATCATCCTTTTTCGCCATGGTCGATGGCTGACTACAGTTCATGTACATTGATGCTTCAGGCTACGGCTCATCTTCAGATGCCCAGGTATACAACGCCAAGTCACCTCAAGGAGGGGCTGGAAGGCAACCTCAATCGTTGGCTTCAGACCCCCTACCAACGACCCCCTAACCAACGACACGCAAGATTGTGCCCTACTTCACCGTTGGGGGTGAGCCTTCTCGCTCAGAACCTACCTCATGATCCCTACACTTCCAGAGATGCCTCACCCGTGAAGAGAGATCTTCAACTGCAGGCTGTCCAGGGCAAGGCGGTGGTGTTTGAGAAGGTCTTTGGCATCCTGGCCAAACAGGTTCCAGGTACTTCTCACCACCATGCAGCCATCACCCAGAACCGTGGGAGGATCGTGGAAGTTGCTGCATATCCTGCACAATCTCATGTGTAGCCCACTAAACCCAAGTCTTGGCTAGAACAGGCTCGTGGACATCACAAGGCAAGCGGCACAGGAGCCTGGGGAAATGAGAGCAAAGGCGAACTGAAATAGACACGAGGAATGTGCAAGGCCCCAACAGAGCCTCACGGAAGGGGAGAAACAGCGCAATCCTCGCGAAACACTGGTGCAACTCCCAGCTGGAGTAGTGAGTGGCAACACAGAATGTAGATGCTTAATGGATGCTTCCTTCAGCCTGTCTCATCACACGGATGAGATTGGGCCATGTACGTTGCGGTGGCCTACAATGAACAGGGCGTTTAATAAAGAGTTGTGTTTGTGTTCAAGATGTGTGGATCAATTCTTACATTTTATGATAAAAAGGCCATAGGTGTGGCACCTCGGGAGGGTACGACCATAGAGTCCCAACTATGCTTGCACTGGACGGTTTATCTATCCACACTATTACATCCAAGGTATCCCTGCCCATCCCACAGTATCCCTTGCCTCACCCCCACCTGCTATCTTAACCATCCCACAAGCATCGCAAAGGCTTAAGGCAATTCAAAAGTTATCCACCAAGACTTTATAATTAAAAAAAAGAAATGAAGCCAAGCATGTGGAATCAAGATAAAACTTAATTGAACACACAGCTGTAAAAAAAAATGACCCAAGTCAAAGTTCCAAAATAAAGTCCACAGGTAACCAGCTACCCCAGTTCTGGCACTCTTATTGGTCACTCGGAGGTGTGCCCAGTCTCAGGAAGGTGAAGGGCCAGGTGCTGTGGTGGTGGGTGGTTGCTGGAGTGCCTGCCCCAAGAGGAAACAGGGGACGGTGGTGTTGAGGAAGTGTCGAGCTGGCTCAGCCCCGTGAATGCTGAGAGGTCTTCCTCCATGCCATGGGGTGTCAAGCCCCAGTATTGATGACAGATGTACTGAGGCTCGGGCTTGCTGTGGGGTGGAGGAAGGAGTAAGTGTTAGTGGGGCTGTCTGCTCTGCATCAGCTGGGTGAGGACTGGCGTGGGTGGCCATCATTGGTGTGGTGTGGCATCGCTGTCGTCGGTGGCATCAATTGTCGTGGGTGGCATGGTGGCATCAGTGGAACAGGTGGGCAACGGTGTCACCTGATGACTCTGTTGCCTGGATGGGAGGGTGGCCTGCTGGTGCTTGCTGAACCTCCTGGGTAGCAGTAGCCCTGGTAGGTGAGGGCCCTGTGGGAAGGCCTTGAATGGAGGACATCACCTGGGGTGAAAGGAGCAGACCTGGACTGGGTGGGAGCAGGTTCCTCTGGGTCTGGAGGGTTGTTGGAAGGGCAGCTCGGTGATCCGTCCTTCAACAGCTGGTAACTGTTGGGATCCGCCATTTCCCTTGAAAGGTTCTTGTTGACATGGGTGAGGAAGGGCTTCCCGGTTTGGAGGATGAGTGAGTTGGTGTGGACCAAGCT
Source organism: Laticauda laticaudata (assembly GCA_004320025.1). Lineage (NCBI taxonomy): Eukaryota > Metazoa > Chordata > Lepidosauria > Squamata > Elapidae > Laticauda > Laticauda laticaudata. The sequence continues at coordinate 17,501 of BHFT01040357.1, forward strand.
GAGAGAAGGAGATCTATGGCTGGTGCGGATGGTGTCCCTGATCTCCAGCAGGACGTGGTGGCCTCTGCCCCTTCCCTGCTGTCTGGGTCTCTGCCTTTCTGGCGGAGGCGGAAGCCTGGGTGGTGGTGGATGCCGGCTACGAACTGTGGTGGACTCGATGTCTCCTTTCTTTCCCACCCACCAAAGGGAGTCCCTCTACGCACTCCACCACGCTTCCAAACCTGTTCCTGCGGGTTCTCCGCCGTGGCACGTCCACAAGAAACCTGCCTGGAGACAGGGACTGACTCTCGGCTGGAAGAGGACTGGCTCTCAGCAGGCTGCCGGAGAGCAGAGGGGTCCTGGAGAGGGGCTGCTGGTGCTCTCGGTGGCGGATTCTCACCCTCTCAGGAAGCTTGCACCTGGCCAATACGTAGGTCTCTCTGTCTGTCAGCTTCACAGTGGCCTGGCCAGATTTACTTGAGGTGCAGCTTCCCGTACCGAGGTGTGCATATGTTCCACCAGACGAGGAGCAACATCGAAGTTGTAACCCATACCTCTGCCCTCTCTCTCCCAAGAGCCTGCTTCCGCTTGTGGTCCTGTACAGCCGGTGTCCTTCACCAAAGATAGTCAGTCCTCTTCTCAGCCACTCCAAGCACTGCATCCTCGTGCGCCTCTCAATGAGTATGCCTCCTTCCCGTTGTCGCATACGCCTCTTCTTCCTTGCCTTTGGCGGACAGATGGGCCCTCATCAAGGGAGCTCCAGGTAGTTAGGGGCTGCTCCTCCACACCAGCAGCAGCAGGCAGCACAGCAGAATCATGCATCCATCATTCATCATCATCATCATCATCATCATCATGAATCATAATCATCCATCATCATCCATCAGCAGTCAGCAGGCACTCCAGTCATCATTCAGCAGGCAGCAGCAGCGGCAGCAGGATCAGCAGCAGCAGACCAGCTAGGACCAGTGTAAACCATCGCAGCAGTGAGGTAAGCACCAGCCTGCAGGGCCACGCAAGTCCAGGAGCACGCGAGCAGGACCAGGATCCGCAGCAGGACGAGCAGGACGAGCAAAGTCCAGGAGCACCGAGCAGGACCAAGGAGCAGAGTCAAACAGCAGTAAGCCAGCACAGTAAGCACCACCGCCAGGAGGCAGCCTTCAAGCAGAAGCCCAGCACAAGCAGAGTCAGGGGCAGGGTGCGGAGGTTGGCCCTGTCTCCCTGCTTGCAGGGATGGTGGGCAGGCTGCTGAGGTTTCCTTCGCTTTCCCCCATGGGGTGTAGGGTTGCCTGGCTTGCAGGGAGCTGGCAGGCACGAAGGCTGGCAGGAAGGCTGGGCAGGGAAGGCTGGCAGGGAAGCCAGGCCGCGAAGAGCTGGCAGGCAGGCACCAAGGTTGGCAGGAAGCCCTGGCAGGTAGGCTGGCAGGCTAGGCTGGCAGGAAGCCTGGCAAGGTAGGCTGGCAGGAAGCCTGGCATGAAGCCTGGCAGGATGAGGCTGGAGGAAGCCTGGCAGGAAGCCTGGCAAGGTAAGGCTGGCAAGGAAGGCTGGCAGGAAAACAGGCAGGGAAGGATGGCAGAAAGCCTGGCAGGCATGCAAGGCAGGCTGGCCAGCCAAGGCTGGCAGGCAGCATGCAGGCAGGGCAGGCAAGGAACTCGAAGTGGTCCGCAAGCAGGTTCTTTCTCGGAAATGCTGGCCATGTGCGAGCTGCTTCCCTTTATATCCGGGGGCTTACGTCAAATGCTTCTCCCCCGTATGCCGGCAATTAACCGCTCGGCATCCGTTTTCCCGCTTCGCTGTGCATCTGCTGTATCCGCTGTGCATCCGCTTTCATTCCATTTCGGCATCTGCTTTGCTGAGGCCCCCACGGAAGCGCTGCGGTTTGCACATCGCTCCCATCCCCTTCCATCCGCTGGCTTCTGTTCCGCGCATTCCGCTTTGCATCCGCCGTGCGTCCTCCCGCGTCCGTTGTTATTCCGCTACTGGTTATCAAATTTTTTGCCCCTTTTAAGAGCGGATAACAACGGAATGGAACATTTTGCTCGTACTCGCTGTGTCCTTTTTGCATCCGTTGGCCAGTGTGACATGGGCTTTTACTCCACTCCACTCCATTCTATTTAGTTCTAATTCTGATTAATTCTATTTTTTCTATTCTATTCTATTCTGTTTCTTGTTCTGTTCTGTTCTGTTTTGTTCTGTTCTGTTCTGTTCTAATTGTCATTCTATATTTCTTATTCTATTCTATTCTATTCTATTCTAATTCTTATTCTATTCTATATTTGCTACTCTTGCTTCTGCTCTGCTCCGCTCCACTCTATTTACTTCTTAATTCTATATATTCTGTCTGTCTGTTCTGTTTCTGTTCTGTGTTTGTATTCCTTTCTATCTATTCTATTTCTATCTATTCTATTCTATTCTATTCTATTCTATTCCTACTCTTCTCTATCTACTCTACTCTAACTCCACTCCACTCTATTTAGTTCTAATTCTATTATTCTATTCTATTCTATTCTATTCTATTCCATTCCATTGCCAATTCCATTTCTTTCCTATTCCTATTCTATTCTATTTCTACTCTCTGCTACTTTACTCCACTCCACTCCATTCTAATTTAGTTCTTAATTCTGTTCTGTTCTGTTTCTGTTTCTGTTCTATTCTATTCTATGCTATTCTATTCTATTCTGTTCTGTCTATTGTATTCTATATTCTATTCTATATTCTATTCTATTCTATTCTATTCCTATTCTTATTCTATTTCTATTTCTATATCTATTCTTACTCCACATCCACCTCTATTTAAGTTCTAATTCTTATTATTCTATTCTAATTCTATTCTATTTCTATTCTATCCTATGCCTTATGCTATCCTATCCTATTTCCTTATTTTTTTTTCTAATTCCTATTCCTTATTCTAATTTCTATTCCTATTTCTACTATTCCGTTTTACTCTGCTCTACTCTACTCTACTCCCATCCACTCTATTGTAGTTTCTAATTCTATTATTCTATTCTATTCTATTCTATGTCATATTCCTATCCTATCCTATTCCTATTCTATTCCTATTTCTATCCTATTTCCTATTTCTATATCTTTAACTCTACTCTACTCTACTCTATTCTGCATCTACTCTACTGCTACTCTACTCTACTCCCTCGACTCTATTTAGTTCTATTCTATTATTCTTCTATTCTATTCTATTCTTATTCTATTTCTATTTCTATTTTCTATTTCTATTTCTATTCTATTTCTATTTCTATTTCTTAACTCTAACTCTACTCCATTCCCATTTCCATTCCATTATTCTATTATTTCTATTCTATTCTAATTCTATTCTATTTATTCTATTCTATTCTATTCTATTCCTAATTTCCTGTTCTGTTCTGTGTCTGTTCTGTCTGTTCCTGTTTCTGTTGTGTTCTGTTTCTTGTTTCTATTCCTATTCTATATTTAAATTTGTATTGCTATTTCCTATTTATATTTCTACTCTACTCCAATTCCATTCCATTATTCCTAATTCTATTCTATCCATTTCTATTCTTTCTATTCCTATTTCTACTCTTCTCCTACTCTACTTTACTCACACTCTACTCTATTCTAAATTTAGTTCTAATTCTATTATTTCTATATTCTATTCTATTCTATTCTATTCTATTTCTATTCTATTTCTTTTTCCTATTCCTATTCCTATTTCTACTATTTCTTTATCTACTCTAACTCTACTCTACTCTACTCTACTCCTACTCTACTCTACTCTAAGCTCTACTCTACTCTACTCCACTCGCACTCCACTCCACTCCACTCCACTCCGTTCTATTAGTTCTAATTCTATTATACTATTTCTATCTTATTCTAATTTTGTATTCTATTCCTATTTTCTATTTCTACCTCTACTCCATTCATTCCATTCCATTCCAATTCTATTCGCTATTTCCTATTTCCTATTTCTACTCTTCTTCTACTCTACTTTACTCCCACTCTACTCCATTCTATTTAGTTCTAATTCTATTTTATTTTATTCTATTCTATGCTATTTCTAATTCTATTCTATTCTAATTCTATTTCTATCTATTCTATTTCTTTTTCTTTTTTCTATTTCTACTCTTCTCTTACCTACTCCATCCCACTCCATTCCTAACTAGTTCTAATTCTATTTATTCTATTCTATTCTATTCTTATTCTATTCTATTCCTAATTCCTATATCCTATTCCTATTCCTTTCCTATTCTATTTAATTCCTTCTATTTCTACTTCTTCTCACTCTACTCCACTCCACTTCCATTCTCTTTAGTTCTTAATTCTATTATTCTATTCTATTTTTTCTATCTATTCTATTCTAATTTTGATATTCTATTCCATTTCTATTTCTACTCTACTCCATTCCATTCCATTATTCTATTCCATTTGCCATTTCCATTCCATTCCATTCCTATTCTTATTTCCTATTGCTATTCCTATTTCTACTCTTCTCTTACTCTACTTTACTCCACTCTTACCTATTCTATTTTAGTTTCTAATCCTAATTATTCTATTCTATTCTATTCTAATTTCTTATTTCTATTTCTATTCTATTCTAGTTTATTTGCTAATTTCTATGTCTCTTTTCTATTTCTACTTCTTCTCTACTCTACTTTTACTCCACATCCCACTTCCATTCTAATTAGTTCTAATTTCTATTATTCTATTCTATTCTATTTCTATTCTATTTCTATTTCTATTTCTATTTATTTCTAATTCTATTTCTATTTCTATTTCTATTTCTATTCTATTTTCTATTTCTATTCTATTTCTATCTCTATTTCTATTTCTATTTCTATTTCTATTCTATTTCTATTTTTTTCATTCTACTCTTCTCTACTCTACCTTTACTCCACTCCACTCCATTCTAATTAGTTCTAATTCTATTCTATTCTATTCTATTCCTATTCTAAATTCTTTTATTCTATTCTATTCTATTCTATTCTATTCTGTTCTGTTCTGTTCTGTTCTGTTCTGTTCTGTTCTGTTCTGTTCTCTATTCTCTGTCTATTCTTTTCTATTCCCACACCACAATTGGAATCACACACCCTCATGTGGTGCAAAAGCATATTACAATGAACATCAAAATGCAACTCCACAGATTTAAAGCTCTCAGCAGGAAAGAAGAACTAGATGGTCTTTCAAAATAAGCGTTTTTTTTTTTAAAAAAATCTCAAAACAGAAAAAAAACAGAAACTTTTATTTGGGGTTTTGACGATGACCTTAATTGGTGACTCTACCAACAGCTAGGATTTGCTAAATATGTACAGTAAAAAAATTGAAGTTGTAATTATGTTTTGTATTTTACTGTATCAAAAACAGTTGGAAGTTACTGCTTTATTTTCTTCTCTTTTACTTCGGAATGTCTCTTCCTTTCTTTTCTCTCACCTATTCACCTATTATCTTTGTTTCCATTTGTTTTGTGAATTTTAATAAAGATTCTTTTTTAAAAAATAAGCAGTTATTTTCAAACACAAAGGTTTTTTGTTATTAGAGACCAGTATGAGTTTGTCTAGAATAAGATTTGCTGCATTAGCCTTCCTTCCTTGCTTCCTTCCTTCCCTCCTCCTCCTCGTCCCTCCCTCTTCCTCTCCCTGTCTCTGTCTCTCTCTCTCCCCTTACTAGATAGTTTTCTTAATGAAAGAAATAAATTACATGGGCTTAATGTACTTTGGTTTCAGCAAAGAGTTTGCTTATTTGAATTCATTCCCTTCCCTTTCCTATTGAGTGGAAAAGGCTGAGAGAAATTGCAGAAAGAAACCTCTTTTCCCTTCTCTGCACACACAAAAATACAACAGTTACACCCACAGATGGGCTGCCCAGTAACCTCCTCAGGGCAACCTTAACACCAGTCACACTCATACCTAGTCGGCTAGCGAAACATCTTTTGCAAGCAAACATCCCAGGACAGAGAGCACCATGGGCTCCATAGTTCAACCCTGAGCCATAGAAGTTCTCTTCTATTGGAAACACAGGAGTGTTTGTTCTATTGAGCTACTCAACAGAAGTTGCCAAGCTGCCAAGCTAGCATTCCCCTTAGCAGAAGGGCTGAAACTCAAAATTTTGGACAGTCAGACAAGGGGATCAATTCGGTGGGAAAATGGCCTCCCACTTCCTCACCCTGTTGCATAACCAGAGGCATTGAATCAAAAGCGCGTGAAGTACTGCTTTGTAAATCCTTAGTAAGGCCACACCTGGAATATTGCATCCACTTTTGGTCACCACATTACAAAATAAGATGTTGAGACTTTGGAAAAAGTTCAGAAAAGAACAGCTACGAGGATTAAAGGCCTAGAGAGAGAAACATATGAAGAACAGCTGCAGGTTTTGGGTATGGCTAATCTAAAGAAAAGAAGAATTAGGGGGGACATGATAGCAGCCTTCCAGTGTTTGAGGGACTGCCAAAAAGTAGAACAGGGGGTCAACTTATTCTCCAAAGCCCCTGAAGGCAGGACAAAAAGCAACAGTTGGAAGCTAATCCAGGAGAGAAGCAACCCGGAATTAAGGAGAAACTTCCTGACAGAGAGGACAATCAGCCAGTGGAACTGCTTCCCTCCAGAAGTTGTGGCTGCTCCATCACTGGAGGCTTTTAAGAAGAGCCTGGGCAGCCATTTGTCTGAAATGGTCGAGGGTCTCCTGCTCTAGCGGGGGCTGGACTAGAAGACCTCCAGGGTCCCTTCCAGCTCTGTTCTGATTCGAATTCTTCCTATCTCCAGGGCTGGTTGTGGAGAATTAGCTTTGGAGTAAATCCATTCAGACGACAATGTGGAGACTCAGAAGTGAAGAATCAATCCAGGAGCCATGCAAGCAACTCGTGCTTCCCCATCTCCTACATTGCTCGGGTTTAGCCATCGCAGAAAAATGATGTTTCTTCTGCCTTCCTCCACACTCGGGAGGAAATAATCAATAATTGAATAATCACCAGGAATATTGGCCAAACTGCCAAAATTATAACAAGAGCAGCAACTATGACTTCATGCCCTCCTGGGAGCATCATCCAGAAGGAGGAAGAAGCTCAAAGAGGCCAATCCAGGGACTTGGTTAACTCAGACCTGCGTTGGATACGAGATAGGAGACAAGTACATATTTTAATATTTATTTGTCGCCTATCTCGTATCCAACGGGTCTCAATTAACCAAGATAACAGCTTCTATTCACTCCCAACCTGGGCTGAGATCAAAAACCAAAGCAGAGATCGATGCTGGATGGTTCTGGAACAAAGGATCATGAGGTAATCTTAGGATCGTAGTTACACTGGGAAGTAAAATAGAGAAAGATTTCGGGGGGGGGAGAGGACATACACAGTGGCAGGACCCCCCTCCATATTCTTGTCAGAAAATCCCAAAGGGACCCCCCCCCCCAAGAGGCAACAGTACTTTTCTGCTTTTCCTTTGAAGACGTTTTGCTTCTCCTCCGGGAAGCTTCTTCAGCTCTGACCTTTGAGACTTTCCCCCTTTCTCTCTTTTTAAAATAAATGTTTTTATTGTGCATTTTCCTTTATTCTACATCACATTTCCAGTTTTGCAGCAACAGTGTACTGGCCGCATCAAGTCCTTTTTACATATACATAGTATTATACACCCTGATTATAACCATTATTCTCATGGCCATACAGTATAGTCTCTTTTTAAAAGTACATGATACTGTACATCATAGTTATGTCCATTATTTTCACAGCTATGCCATAACACTCTATATATTTATCACTCTGTACATTTTAACCTATAGTCACATACAGTCCAGTAGTAATATTGCTTACTGTATAGATTCTCCTATATCTCTATACATCTGTACTTATTTCTGCTTTGCTAATCTTCTTTCATTATTAAGCTTCTACTCTGCAACCCTTTCCTCTCGAGGGCCTGAGAGAGGCCAGCTGCACCCATGTCCAGCCTCCTTTCCCTGGCATTGCCCGACTGCCAGGAAGTGCCAAGGCAAGGAAAACCCAGGCTTAGCTCATCCTGACCACAGGTTCCCTTTGGCCTTTTCCAAGCGAGGAGCAAAGAGCCGAGGCCTCACCAGAACAAAACCCCTTTTCTCTCTTCGAGCCAGGATGTCCTGCCAGGAAAAAAAACAGCATTTTGGGAGTGGAAAAAAAAAAAAAAGAAAAGAAAAAAGNAAAAAAAAAAAAAAAGAAAAGAAAAAAGAGAGACTCCGACACTTGTGAAAAGCCCTTTCTTTGGAGGGACAATAATCCCGCCATTCATCCTCCCGCCCCCTCGTTTAGGGGAGCTTTCATCCCCTTCCTTCCTTCCCGTGCCCTCCATTTGGCTCCTTCGGGTTTCTGCGAAGGGGTTTCGCTTGCACCCTCTGCCAAAAAGCGCTTCCCTGCTCAGCTGAAGTGGAGGCGGCTTGAATGGCCCCAAGGAAAGCCAGAGCTTCGGAGTTTTTGGCCTGCGTTTCTGCCCTGTAAACCTGGTTTCGGCGCCTGGTTGTTGTTGTTGTTATCCCCCAAACTGGCCTTTAGCTTGATGAGTTGCTGGACACAACAAGGTGTGATACAAAATTGTGCCTTTATTTTGGTACTGAGCTATAAGGACCCTGGCTTTGAAAGCTGCCAAGGCCTTGAGGACAAACTTACAGCAATTCCCATAGTCAAAGGGTGGGCACACATACACCCCTTTGCCCTAATAATGCAGGCATAACTTATAATATTGAGTGGTCAGGGTTAGGGTTAGGTCAGGGGTGGGCTTCAAAAATTTTAGCAAGGGGTTCTCTGCCCAGTTGCTGGGTGGCTGTGGCCATGCTGGGTGTGGCCTAGTCAGCCTCCTGCACCATGGTGTGTGTGGAGGGGTGTTTTTGTCCTCCTGGGTCTCCAGAGGCTTTCCTTGAGCCTCCAGGAGGGCAAAAACAGCCTCCCTGGGCTCCGGATATCAACTCATAAAACATTTCTCTGGTCTTTTTAGAGTTGCCAACAGAAAGGGAGGGAGGAGCAGTGCAGCCGCTTGCAAACCAAAACTGCATTCCATAAATGTTTTCAAAGATAGTAACTAGGTGATGGAAGTTTCTGCCAAGCAAAATTCTAACTGGAGAGCATGATTGATGACTCTGGGCTATGGATGTGTCCCATTGGAGAATATAAATTATGATACACCCAGGGGGTGGGGGTGGGGGGAAAACCAGGGTCAAGGATGACAATGAATTATATGCCTCAGAGTCGGCTGCACCCAGAAGTGCTGACATGTTAACTCCCAATAAATCCTTTTGAAGTTTTGGAAGTTTGGCTCGAGACTCACGATTTAAATGGGGGCAACTGCCGGAATCCTGACACCGGAGGCTCTTTGGAAGCTGGAAACGACCCCATTTCTGACCTTACCAAACTTCCAGGAGGCCCATTTTTCACCCTCCCTGAGCCTCCATGCGCACCCTGCCCTTACCTCCATTCAAAACGGGCCATGTGAGGACTCCTGGGAGGGGTGGAGAGGGGTGGGTGGGGTCAGCAAGGAGTGGGATTTGGGGGGTTCCTGAATTTCACAGAATCTTAGCTAGGGGCTCTCCCAAACCCCTGCAAACCCCCAGCAGACCCCCGGGTTAGGGTTAAAGGGGATAAACAATGGAAGATTATAATTCAATATGAGTCTGTGTATTATTATTAGAACTATATACGTTTGTTAAACACAACAAATATGATTGTTAATATTTTATTCATAGTAAGAGGAATGGCATTTAGAATATGGAGACTGGCATAAAGATAACATACTGAAAATATTGAATAATCAAAGAAAGAAAGATTATAATTTAACAAAATATGTGTGTTAATATCAAAATCTTGTAAGATTGTATTAAACATGAAGAATATTGTTATATTTGTATTAAGATGTAAGACACTCCACTGCCACACTGTTCACACAATGATATATCTGTACAAATAAGAAAAACAAAACATTTATTGAAAAACCTCCATCATATAATATTGATTGGTTATCTGGATTACAGCCCTCTAAAACTGTTACGCTTGCTAAGCAATGTAGCTCAGTGTCATGTCATCTATCACTCACCCGAAGTCATGGGTATTTTTCATATCTTTAAAGCCCATGTCACACTGCACCAACGGATGGAAAGAGGATGTAAAACGGAGAAAAACGCTTGCCATTTGTGGTTACACAATGCATCCATTCTGTCACTGCGTCCGTTTTTCATACTCTCTATCCATCCAGCATCCGTCACTGACATTATCAATCCACTCAAAAGGTTTTGAGCTGCACACAAACTTTTTGAGCGGATGAACCTTTCCGCCGCGTCCCATTCGACATCTGCGACACATACGGGGAACAAACATTCTACATCCATCGTCATCTGTTACACGTCCGCTGTATCCGCTAGCCATCCGTGCAACTCGCATCCACTCCAGTGGAAAACGGAAAGAGGGAGGAAGCAAAACGGACGCGGAACGGACACGCAGCGTAAGTAGCATGGACATAGAAAGGATGAAAGTGGATTGCAGCTCACATATAAAGCATTAAAACAGAAAAAACGTTTGTAATATGGGATGTATCTCGGATATTTAGGATGGTCTGCAGGATGTCAAGAGGATGCAGAAGGACACATAGTGGAAAACCAATATTTCCTATAAAAGGGGAGGAACTCATCTGGATCTAACTTTCAGTCCAGCAGCCCTGCGGTGCAGACCTCTTCAGCCTTGCTCTTGCTCTTGCTCTTCCCACAGCATCCAGTCATCTCCACCATGGATCGTCACACACTCCTTTGGTAGCCGCCATCATTCTACAACAGTGCGAAGCCATCTAGACACTCTTTCACCTGTTCTAATGGGAGAAAAGGAGGCGTCCAAGAAGCGTCTGGGTCCGAAGATGGATCATGAGAAGAGCGGAGTATGGACTGTATGACAAGCTGATGGTGGAGCTGAGGAACAAAGACACTTGTGCATTCCAGAACTTCGTGAGGATGCCTCCAGCCATGTTTGATGAACTTGTGCAGCGCCTGACACCCAGGTTGACCAGGCAAACACCAACTTCCGGCCAGCCTGGACCCTGGCTCAAGGTGGCACTGACTCTGCACCACCTGGCCTCTGGGACCACGTACAGGAACATGCAGTAGATGCCTGGGGGTGCCACACAACACCATCAGCATTGTGGTCAGGAAGTGGTGCAAGCATCATCGAAGAATACCTGGAGGAGCTCCTCCAGTTCCCACCACTGAAGAATGGCTTGGAAGAAAGTTGCAGAACAGTGGTATCAAAAGAGGAACTTCCCCCACACCGTTGGAGCCATAGATGGGAAGCACGTGGCCTGCAAAGCTCCAGCCAACTCAGGGTTCACTTATTACACTACAAGGGCTTCTTCAGCATCATCCTCTTTGCCATGGTTGATGCTGACTACAAGTTCATGTACATCGATGCTTCAGGCAACGGGTCAGCTTCAGATGCCCAGGTATACAACGCCAGTCACCTCAAGGAGGGGCTGGAACGCAACCTCATCGATGGGTTTCCCAGATCCAGACCCCCTGCCCAACAACACACAAGATGTGCCTACTTCATCGTGGGGGATGACGCCTTCTCCCTCAGAACCTACCTATCGAATCCCTACACTTCCAGATGCCTCACCGCGTGAAGAGAGGATCTTCAACTACAGGCTGTCCAGGGAAGACGGTGGTGGAGAACGCCTTTTGGCATCTCTGGCCAACAGGTTCCAGGTACTTCTCACCACCATGCAGCATCGCCCAGAACCATGAGGAACATCGTGGAAGCTTGCTCATCCTGCACAATCTATCGCATCCGCTAACCGCACCACAGTCCTTGCAGAACAGGCTCGTGGACCACCAACAAGGCAATGGGGACATGAGCCTGGTAAAAATGGAGGCAGGGCGAAACAATGATAGACTGTGGAATGGTGCAAGGCCCCAACAGAGCTTCACAGTGAAGGGAAAGAGCAGCGCAACCTCTCATATGAGTAGACACTACCACTGGAGCAGTTGGAGTGGCAAGACAGGATGGTAGATGATATAATGATGCTTCTTTCAGCCTGTCTCATCACAAATTCTGATGAGATTGTGCCATGTATGTTGAGTGGTGCTACAATGAACAGGGCATTTAAAAAGAGTTGTGTTTATGTTGAAATGTGTGGATGAATGAATTAAATTGTTATTGATAATAAAGGGCCATAGGTGTGGCACCTGGGAGGGTGGACCATACAGTCCCACTATGCTTGCACTGGAGGCTTATTCTATCGCACAGTATTACCCATGCCACAGCTATTACCCATATCGCCACAGCTATTACCCATCCCAGCCATTACCCACCATGCCAACTATTACCCATCCCACAGCTATCCATCCCACGCTATCCTTAACCATACAAACATGCAAAGGCTTAAACCAATATTCTAAAAGTTTCCACAAGACTTTATATATTAAAAGAACTGACCAAGTGTTGAAGCAAAGATAACCTTTTTAATAACAAACTGTAGGACTTTATTAAAAAAGCAAAATGAACCAAGAAAGTGTCCCAAGCAAGATAAAGTCAAGCAGGTAACACCCAGTCTCTGGCACTGTTCTCAGTCACTCTGAGGCATGCCCATGGTCTCATATAAAGGGTGCAGGGGCTGTGGAGCTGGCAGTGGCTGGAGTCCTGGTCTGAGGTGCCATTGGGGTGCCTGGCCTCGAGATGGACAAGAGGGGATGGTTTGTGGAGGAAGCTCTCAGAGAGCTGGCTCAGTCCCGTGATGTTGAGAGCCCCTTCCTCCATGACATGGGGTGTCAGTCCCAAGACTGATGACAGATGTTGCTGAGGCGGGCTTTTGGGGTGGAGGAAAGGAGGAGTGTAGTAGTAGGTCTTAGCTTAGAGAGGTGAGGCATCGGTTGACATCTGTGGTGTCGGTGGCTTCTGTGCATCTGGTGGCATCGGTGGCACCTGTGGGCGTGCGATGTAACCTGTGCCTGGACTGGGAAGGGCTGCCTGTGCTGCTGGAACTCCTGGTAGCCATAGCCTTGGTAGGTGAGGGCTGTTGAAAGCCTTGGAAGGGCTGTGACATCGCTGGGTTGAGGAGGCAGACCTGGACTGGTGGGAGCAGGTTCAGCTGGGCCTGGAGGTGGTGCAGAAGACCTGTGATCCTCTCCTTGATCACCTTGGTACTGGGGCTTCGGGCATTTCCATAAGGGTCTGGTTCACATAGGTGAGGAAGGGCTTTCTGTTAGAGGATGAGAATCATAGAGTAGTACAACTGAGAGAGGAGATCTACGTGTTCCTTGATCGGTGTCCCTGATCTCAAAGAGGACAGTGTGGCTGTGCCCTCCGGTCTGTTCTGCCTGATTTCTGTGGAGGTGGAGCTGTTTTGGGTTGGTCCCTGGTGGCCGCAGCCTCCTCTTGCTCCATCTGTGTCAGGGATTCCTCCATGTGCTCGCGGCATGGGTGTGCAGCTGTCAGGGCGGTCTCTGTTGTGGGGCGCTCCAAAGATACCTGCTGGACACAGAGAGCTGACTCTTGGCCAGAAGAGGACTGGCTGTCTGTGGGCTGCCTGAGAGAGAGGGTTGACAAAAGGGGCTGCTCCTCGGTGAGGATCTCACCCTCCAAGAAGCTGCACTTTGCCATGACATAGGTCCTCCTGGTCGGTGAGCTGACTGCGGCCTGGCCAGACTTTTCAGGTGCAGCTTCCCGTACCAAGGTGTGCATACGTGCTTCCACCACCCAGGGAGACCTCCGAAGTGTAGCCCAGGCTCTCCGCCTTCTCTCGTCCAAAGCCGCCTGCTTCCACTGGTGTCGTCGATAGAGCCTGTTTCCCTTCCTCCAGAGGTATCGTTCTCCCTCAGCATTCGAGCACCTCCTCCTCATGTTTCCTCTGAATGGAGTACTGTCTCTTCACCCCCTTTTCACGCGATTGCCTCTCCTCCCTCTGGCAGGGCCTTCTGGGCCCATCACGCAGCGCTTTGAGGTTCTAGGGGCTGAGTCCACCCACAGACCACCAACCACCACCAGCAACAGCAGCAGCAGCAGAGCAGCAGCAGAGTCAGCACCAGCGCGAAGCACCAGAACTAGCAGCACCAGCAGCAACATGCAGCAAGCAGCATCAGCAGGACCAGCAGCAGCACCAGCAGAGTCAGCACCAGCACACAGGAGCAGCACCAAGCATCAGCAGTGTCAGCACCAGCAGCAAGAAGAAAGCAGCAGCAGCCCCAGCAGCAGAAGCCCCAGAGAAGCAGAGTCAGCGCCAGGGGGTGATGGATGGTTTCCTTCTTGCTCAGGCTGGCAGGAGTAGGCACAGGCTCCTCTTCTGTCCCATGGTTTGTTGGCTGAAGTTGTGGTCTGGAGCAGTTTTCCTCTGAATGCTGACGCTTGCGAGCTGCTTCCCTTTATATCCACGGGCTGACGAAATAATGCATCCTCCCCCGCATGCGCAGTGGAATGCTTTGCATCCACTAGGCATCTGCTTAGGCATCCGCTCGGCTATCCGCTATGCATTCCGCTCCTTCATCCTCTCCACGTATCCGCTTTGCTGTTCTCCCACGGAGCCCTGCGGATTAAACCGCTTCCATCTGCTTCATCTGCTAAGGCTTCCATTGAGCAATGAAATAAACCGCTAACATCCTCCTATGTCCTCCCACATCTGTTCCTATATATAATTGTTGTCCATTCTCTTATGCAAATTTGGGGCACTTTTGAGAGCGGATAAAACAGATGGAACATTTGCCCATAGATCCGCTGTGTCCTTTTTAACATATTTTGCATCGGTTCGGCGATGTGACCTAGCCTTTTTTGCTGGGTGGTTTTGGGTTTTTGTCAGAGTCCTATTCCATTTGAACCTGAAATAGAATATAGATAAGAGATTAATGAAATAGGCAATAGCAAGTAAATCCAGAGGATATAGAAATCTGAAACTAGAAGTAGTCCTAGGCGTGGCTCTATAATTAAGAGCCGCATAGATAATAATGTTGAACTCTGAGTCCTGTCTTATGAAGATGAACGACTAAACTTGCATTGCTTGCTTGCCTGCTGAAGTTACTTGAAAGTTTCTGTCCTGAAGTTTGCTCCATGTTGGGAGATCTTACATTAGTTTGTAAAATCTACTTATTATGTTTATAAAGAAGTTAAATGAAGCATCAGCCATCTGTGTTTATTTTTTTGGCACTGAATTAACGCTGCAAAACTCTGAATAATAATTTTTTTTAAAACAAGCTCTTCTTATTTGGCTTAATAGTTTGACAGGTAAGTTGCTTACTTCTGCCTCACGATGACTGTGCAGCCTGCCCCCCTCATTCCCCCCCCTCTACCCTGCCCCCCAGGGGTGGGATTCAACCGGTGTAACAACCAGTTTGGTGAGTGTGTGCGTGCACTGTTTAAAAACCACCCAATTTCAGCTCTAAAACTTACCTTCTGCTGCAGCCACAGTGAGTGAAACAGAGGAGGTGTGGCAATCCATTGTGCTGTGTAAATCAGCTGGACTGCAAAACACGGAAATATAGGACAGACTCGGGATGGGATGGGATGGGTGGACGGGGCCAACTAATCGCTGGAACTAGCGGTTCGCTCGAACCGGTTTGAACCGCATGAATCCCACCCAAACTATATTGGAGAGAAGAGGAAAGGAAGAGAANTTGACAACTGGGGCTTGTCTCCACCAATGAACCTTCCACTGACCTCCAGGGCCTCCCCTGCATATACATGCTCTCCTCTGATCCTTCATTGGTCTGTGAACATTCAGTTTTGGCTGTCCCAAAGGTGCTTTTTTCAGGAGGCAACTGGACTTTCTCATTTTTTTTCTTTTGAAGAGGTATTGCTTCTCCTCCAAGAAGCTTCTTCAGCTCTGGCTGGATGGTGGGGAATGGAAGGATTGATACTCCTTGCAGACAGATGGTCATTTGCATCCTTTTAGAGGGTCATTGAGGCCACTTGGAGGTTTCCCTGTGTCCTCAGGGTCACCTCAGTGGTGCTCCTGGACTCAATGCAGACATTCAGTTTTGGTGCTTCAGAACAGTGGTTGCCAACCGGAGAGCTGTAGCCCACTGGTGGTCTGAGAGAAGATTTTTGTGGTCCGCAGAGAAATGTCACCCCCAGAGCACCCCCCCAAAACAAATAATCCAGGATGCACCCACACGGCCACCCACACGGCCCACGGGAACCGTCCCCACCCACTCACTCCTTACCTGGCAAACTTCAGGCTATTTTTCCTTTTTCCGACCATCAGTTGTTCTGCTATGCCGGAAATTATAGATTATCTAGAAAGCAGGAAATTGTTGGATTTCTTGCTCTCTAGCTAGTCTTTAGATCTTCGGCTCTGCTGTTGAACCTTCCTTAAGCCCATGTCACACTGAACCAACGGATGCAAAGAGGATGTAAAACGGACAAAAAACCTTGCCATCCGT
>BHFT01040358.1:0-14586 GCA_004320025.1 Laticauda laticaudata
TTCAGGTTGGATCCAGGCGCATCTGCTTGACATCTCTGGGTTTTCACCAGGCGCTTCTCCATTTTTGAATATGGGCGGTCGCAGTTGTAAGAAGACAGCCCTCTTCCTTGATCTGAATTTCTTCCATCTTGTGCTTTCTAAAGAACATAGAAATATACGATTCCCAATCCTCTACATCTGGATTGAAGGGTGTGGGCGGTGCGTTGTTACCAGCCATCTCTTTTCGCTCAGTTCAGATTGCCACGTGCTTCGGTCTCTGCTTCTAGGACGATCCCACCTTCCTCGCCAATGTTCCATCTGGAAAGAAGCATGTGAGATCGGGTTCCAAACAACCACTCTTTATTTCAAACCGCTAGGTAAAGAAACAGAACATAGCCCAAGCCGCGGCAGCCCTTTATATAGTGGCGAGCCTGCCGGTTTGTGGCCAATGACAGTTATTTAACACTTCCTGCCATTTGGCGGCTTCCCGGATTGGTCCTAGCGAAGTAATCTGTAAGTAGCCTTTTCAACCAATCAGAATGAAGTACTTGGAACCTACCAAGTTCCATACAGAACAGAATAAGCCATAATTTCTGGGTTCATAAAATACATAAAGCAAAGTCAAACCCATTATGGGCTAGCATAATATCTGATCTTCAACAGCTGCATGGAATTTAAAATTAAAATCACAAAATCTGATGTCAGTCATATTTATTGTTAAAATCATAGTTCACTGTTGATGGCACTGTTGATGAAGTTTATTGAATATAACTTCAATTGAATATAAAGATAAGGGTTTCCTTGACTCAAAGTGTCTACATGGACATATCCATGCATTCTTTGCTTCAGTACAGAAGTGGTTTCTATACTGCTTCTTTTAGGAATTTTTTAAAAACATCTTTGTATCCTGCTATTCTCCTATTGAAGTACAAACCAGTCCCAAGCCTACTTAGTTTGTTTTGGCTTCATCCAAAGTCAGCTAGATGCTATGGCATGATGGCACTTACTTCAATTCATGCACTAAATCAGGGGTGTCAAACTCTATTTTACTGAGGAGTGCATCAAGATTGTGTTTGACCTTTTGGGGCTGGAGTGGGTGTGGCCAGGTGGGCATCATCAGCTTGACATGTCGGGGGTGACTGTGGTGGACTGAACACTCCGTCAGAGAAAATGGTTCCCAAGCTCCATTTCTGGCTGCGATGGTTTCCTGTAACCCTTTGCCAATGAAAATGGAGCTCGTGAGGGCTGCATGCAGCCCTCCATTTTCACTTGCAGAAGCAACACTGGCTAGTTCTTTACTGTTTCCAGGGTGCCCCATGAGCCAGCTCTAAGCACCCTGTGGGCCAAATCCGGCCTACAGGCCTTCAGTTTGACACTAAATTATGAGGTAAGTGTTGTTATAATATTCAACAGATACTTGAGATTCTAGATGAGTAGCTAAGATTGTGAAAAAAGAATGTGAAATGAAAGTTAGTAACAATTGAACACAGACGAAGAATTGAATAGAGGAAACTATTCAAATGCAGAATATAGAATAAAAATATTCATTAAATACATTGATCCGATTAAGGCTGGCATGCCAGTAAGTTTAAGGATCAGAATCCAAAATCACCACCTATGAAACATTCAAACTTTGTTGAATAAATGTAAGATGATAAAAACAAAAGCCATGTCATATATTTGAACTGACTTGCCAATGGTTGCTTATGAAGTAAAGCTTCAGTGAGTATTGATTGAGAACAACAGAATCAAGTCACCTCTGCTGCTAATAAGTGTCATACACCTTGACCTGAACTGCTGATTGAAGACTTTGACAAGTTCCAAACCAGATCTCAAAGATGGAATTAGACCTTCCTATAGATTCATCTGACAGCAAAATTGCTGAAGTAACAAGCAATTCATAAAGCCTGAGTTGTATTTTGTAGAGTGCAACCAAATTCCCACCTTTTTCAAATAAAATATGCATCAAGCAGTATGATTCAGTCTGCTGAATTTGAGGTGGCTATTAGTACAACCCAGTTTAAACAGAAATATATCACAAGAGGCAAATATGAATCAGAGGTTGTTGCAATTATAAAATGTTTTTTGTTGTTGTTCAGAAGATATCTAAAGGAACCAAAGTGACATTTTTTATTTCTTACAGACATTCCTGCTCAGCTAGCATAATGTTTCTTTTTTCCCCTGCTCATTTCTATTTAAAGCCCATGTCACACCGAACCAACGGATGCAAAGAGGATGTAAAACGGACAAAAAACCTTGCCATCCGTTCAAAAACTGCGATGTACTCACGCCTCCGTTTTGCTTCCTCTCTATCCGTCCAGCATCCATTTATTGACGTTTAATCTGCTCCGAAAGTTTTGGGCGTGCTAAAACTTTTTGCGCGGAAAAATGTATCCAGTTCGTCATTCTGCATCCGCTACGCATCCACTGATGCATCCATTCTGCATCCGTTACGCATCCGCTATATCCGCTAGGCACACGTGCATCCGCGCAAATCGCATCCGCCCGGACCAGGGAGGAAGCGGAACGGATGGCGAACAGATGCAGAATGGATGCAGAACGGATGCAAGCTGGAAACAAAGCGTTTAAAACGGAAAAATAACATTCGCAGAGGGGATCTATACTCGGATATTAAGGATGTCTACAGGATCCTAGAGGATTGACGCCTAGAGGATGCAAAGGGATCACCTATACTGCCTATAAAAAGGTGGAGCAACTCATCTGCATCTCACTTTCAGACCAGCAGACCAGCTGTGCAGACCTCTGCAGCCTTGGTCTGGACTCTTCCTCTTCCACAGCCCAGTCATGTCCACCGTGGATTGTGACAAAAGTCCTTCGGCAGCCACCATTGTTCTGCAACAGTGCGAACCCATCTGCAGGCTCTGTGAACTCTACTGCAAGAAGAAAAGGAGCCACCCAAAAAGAGTCTGGATCCGAAGATGGTTCGCCAGAAGAGCAGAGGACGGACTGTACACAAGCTGATGGTGGAGCTCAGCGAGCGAAGACACTCTGGGCATTCCAGAATTCATGAGGATGCCTCCAGCCATGTTTTGACGACTTGTGCAGCGGCTGATACCAGGTTGATCAAGACAAACCCAACTTCCCGCCCAGCCTGGAACCTGGGCTCAAGGTGGCACTCACTCTGCGCCACCTGGCCTCAGGACCACCTACAGGAGCATGCAGTAACAGCTGGAGGGTGCCACCCAGCACCATCAGCTTTGTTGTCAGAGAAGTGGTGCAGGCATCATCGAAGAATACAAGGAGGAGCTCTCCAGTGCCCCTCCACTGAAGAAGGATGGAAGAAAGTTGCAGAGCAGTGGTATCAGAAGTGGAACTTCCCCCACACCGTTGGAGCCTCGATGACAAGCACGTGGCCTGCAAACGGCCAGCCAAGTTGGGGTCGCACTTATTTTCAACTACAGGGCTTCTTTCAGCATCATCCTCTTCGCCATGGTCGATGCTGACTAAAGTTCATGTCATCGATGCTTCAGGCAATCGGCTCATCTTCAGATGCCCAGTATATAACGCCAGTCACCTCAAGGAGGGGCTGGAAAGCAACTCATTGGTGGGGGTTTCCAGATCCAGACCCACTGCCAACGACACGCAAGATGTGCCCGACTTCATCGTGGGGGATTGATGCCTTCTCCCTTAACCTACCTCATTGAAGCCGCTAACCTCCAAATACCTCACCCGTGAAAAGAGGATCTTCAACTACAGGCTGGTTCAGGGCAAGACGGGTGGTGGAAGAATTGCCTTTGGCATCCTGGCCACAGGTCCAGGTACTTCTCACCAACATGCCAGCATCGGCAGAGACCTTGAGGAGGATCATGGAAGCTTGCTGCATCCTGCACAATCTCATGCGCACCCGCTACCCAGTCTTGCAGAACAGGCTTGTGGACCGTCAACAAGGCAATGGGGACATGGAGCCTGGGGAATGGAGGCAAGTGAAAAACCTGATAGACACTGAGATGTACAGGCCCCAACAGAGCCTCACGTGAAGCGAAAGAAGCAGCGCAACTCCTGAAACCACTGGTGCAACTCCCCAGCTGGAGCAGTGGAGTGGCAAGACAAGGAATGGAAATGCTTTAATGGATGCTTCCTTCAGCCTGTCTCATCACACGGATGAGATTGGGCCATGTATGTTTGCTTGGCCTACAATGAACAACGGCGTTTAATAGAGAGTTGTGTTTCATGTTGACATGTGTGGATAATTATTACAGTATTATTGATAATGAAGGCCATAGGTGTGGCACCTGGGAGGGTGGACACATACAGTCCCACTATGCTTGCACTGGAGGTTTATCTATCCCACAGTTATTCTAACCCATCCCACAGCTATTACCCATTCCAAAGGTATCCCTCCCATCCCACTGTTCTATCTAACCATCCCACAAGAATGCAAAGGCTTAAATATTCTAAAAGTTTCCACAAGACTTTATTAAAAAAAAGGAAATGAAGCAAGTGTGTGAATCAAAAATAGACTTTATACACAGAAGCTATAAACAAAATAGAGTCTCTGGCACTCCGCTTGGTCGCTCAGTCTCAGGGGTGAAGGGTGCAGGTGCTGTGGAAGTGGCTGGTGCTGGAGTGCTTGTCATCTAGTTCTTCCCAGAAGCCAGAGCGAGCAGAAGCCCCAGTCCAGAAGAGCGAGCCGTGCTGCAGAGCCCCA
Organism: Laticauda laticaudata; assembly: GCA_004320025.1. NCBI lineage: Eukaryota > Metazoa > Chordata > Lepidosauria > Squamata > Elapidae > Laticauda > Laticauda laticaudata. The sequence continues at coordinate 4,649 of BHFT01040358.1, forward strand.
GCAAAACCAGAGTGAGGGCCGGGGGCGGGATGGTAGCCCTGTCCCTCTTGCAAGGGCTGGCAGCAGATGGCTGAGGCTTGCTGTGCTTTCAGCATGGGTTGTGGGGTTGCTGGCTGGCAGGGAGGCTGGCAGGGAGGGTCGCAGCAAGGCTGGCAGCAAGGCTGCAGGCAGAATGCAGGCAGGGCAGGCAAGGCGCCAATCCTTCTGGCGCAGGTTTTCCTTTGAATGGAGACCTGCTTCCGAGCTGCTTCCGTTATTCCACGGGGCTGTGCAATGCATCCTCCGCAATGCGGCAATTAACGCTAGGCATCTGCTAGGCTTCGCCTGTGCATCCGCTGTGCATCCGCTTCATCGCTGTGCATCCGTTCTGCATCCGCCTGTATCCGTTCCGCGTCACTTTGCTGAGCCCCCCGGAAGCCCTGCGGATGCGCTATCGTGCTCCCATCCGCTTCCATCCGCTGGGCTTCTGTTCCACATCCGCTCTGCATCCGCCTGCGTCCGCTCGGTTATGCAAATTTTTGCCCTTTTGAGAGGGGTAAACAACAGATGGAACATTTTGCTCGTCCGCTGTGTCCTTTTTGCATCCGTTGGGCAGTGTGACATGGGCTTAACCTCATGCTTGTTCTACTTCTCATACACCCACCCAGATTTTGCAATAAAATCTCTGTGTTAATCACAGGTCATAATTATATTTTCAATATTAGGTATACGTCATTTATTGGCATTCATATCTCTCTGTGTACTTCAAGGGAGAAAAGAGGCTATGCAGAGATGTATTATACATCATGAAATTATTCTAATCAACTTTAATTGGAAGTATGTATTCACTTTTCAATTAATTATTTAAAAGCTAATAGGTGGATATATCTCCAGATGCAAGACACTCTCTCTCTCTCACTCTCTCTCTCTCTTTAAAGGAAATTAGTTTTTTTTTGGTTTTGCTGCGTGCAATCTGAAAAACTCCTCTTACCACACCATTAATACCAACCAGGGATGGGATTCAAATTTTTTAACAATGGGTTCTGTGGGTGTGGCTTAGTTGGTGGGTGTGGCTTGTTGGTCATGTGATTGAGTGGACCTGGCTTGGTGGTCATGTTACTGTCTGGGCATGGCCAACTCAACATCACTCACATTGAGGCATGAATCTCCTTGCCTGGCCTCTCGTGACTGTCGGGATGCTGTAACAATCATAAGTATGAAAAATGGTCATAAGTCACTTTTTTCAGTGCCATTGTAACTTGGAATGGTCACTCCACACAAGCAAAGTACCAGCAAAAGAGGGAGAAAAACTCCAGAGAAGTTCCTGAGATACGAAGTCTAGTCCTGCCAAGAATGTAATAAGGGTTAACAGAAAGGCAGTTTCTGTAAGCAACACCAGAANGGTTCTCTGAACTGCTTAGAATGTTAACAACCAGTTCTAGCGAATAGGTGCGAACTGGTAGAATCCCACCCCTGATACCAACTGCATATGGGACCTCACAGTACCCTGAGGAGATCAGACAGCCTGAATTATATTGAATTTCTTTGAATGGGGAATGACAAAATAACCTGGTTGCACCCTTAATGATCAATGGACCTGACAAGGTTCCACAGGGAATTGGTGGTCATACATGATCCTCTGCTGCATGGTCCTGTTGAGGGCCTGATTGCTGTCTGAAATAAAGAGGTGGCTGAAGTCCTGGATGTGGCTGTTCCTAAGCAATCTCTACTGACTTATCACTCCTGGCACTCCCTGTAGTTTATGGAGAATTAAGAAGTTGAAAAGGGTCATGAGGCACTTAGAGCGCTGCTGTCGGAAGAAAGGATGAATCTGACCGAACTTACCCTGGATAGTAGTAGCAATAGCACTCAGACTTATATCCTATTTTACACAGTTTTACAGCTTTCTCTGAGTGGTTTACAGAGTCAGCATGTTGCCCCCAACAATCTGGGTCCTCATTTTACCCACCTTGGAAGGATGGAAGGCTGAGTCTGGTGAGACTAGAACTGCCAAATTGCAGGCAACCAGCAGTCAGCAGAAGTAGCCAGCAGTACTGCATTCTAACCACTGTATTACCATGGCTAATTATAATTCATGCTAGGAGATAATGCAGGTAAACTGATGGTAGGGAAGGTGAATTTTAAAATTCTTTTTAATTAGGTATAAATCAGAAATGTCATTTATTTTATTTAATTATTTAATTTAATCATTTAATGTTTGTTTGATGTAGTGGTTGAGGCATTGAGGCAGGCTAAAAACCAGAGGACTATGAGATGTAGTCCTGTCTTAACCACAGAGCCAGCAGAGTGACCTTGGACTAGTCTCTGTCTCTCAACCCTCAGAAGAAGACAATGCAAATTACTTCTGAAATCTTGCCAATTCCACACATACATACGCAATCAAGCTCAATGTAGCTTGTACACCCCAATTACCACATCCCTGATGAAATCAATAAGGCTGTGAAAAAACATGGCTGTTTGATGGAATACTTGTGGGTGTTAAATTTGGGGCTATACTGGTAGATAAAACCAGTGTTGTGACACTGTTGTTGTTTTCGGTCTTATCATATTTTTTGTTCTTGTAATATTCTGCTCAGAGCTGATTAGAACATAGCAGCATATAAATTGCTTGCAATGCTTTTTTTAAAAAACTGTTGAACTTCAATGAGCAAAAATAGAAAAGCTCTGGAATAAATTGCTCAGTGTGGTCTGGAAAAGAAATCATTATCATGGACAATGATGCTCTGGAAACTCCAAGGACTTCAAGCAAAATTATATTGAAAGTGGGGGGCTTAATAGTAAAGTGTCAGCTGCAAGAGACAAATAATACCAAGCTTAAAAATTGCATTTTCTACAAAAACAAATGCATTCTTTGGGGAGGGGAATTGATCAAAAAAATCATGTTTCCACCAGGTGCTTTTCTGTTCACTTTGAAACTCTTGTTTCTTGGCATCTTTCCCTTTCCTCTCATGTGTCTTTAGAACAGTTGGCCTCAACTGTCAGTTCTGCTATTTGTTTCTGACTGGTGAAAAACAAATAATTTTGTTAGTAATCATCTGTGTCATCATCATGTCAGGAGAGTGTTGTGAATGTCACTGATGAATGGACTGACAAAGGAACAAGACACATGAATCTCAATTTGATCCCTGGAGTGTAGAGAGAGTCAGAACATGGGATGAAGTTGCTCCTGGGAGGTCTCCACTCAGCTGCCAATCTAGAGGGACTCCTTGAAAAATGAAGCAGTTGAAAAGACAATTGTATCCTCAGGACTGGTGGCAGAAACAACAAGAAATTGGGTAAGAGATTACTACCTGTTCTTCTAACCTAACTGTACACCAATCAGTTTCATAAATGGGGGAAATCAACAGAGATTACTAATACATCAAACTGACCAAATGAATGCTTTGCATGCTTTTCAGCACACCTGAAACAATAAATAAATTTAGGTTTGTGGCAATTGGAGAAGCAAAAATCCAAATTAAGATGGAGAAAGGATAACAAGTAGCTGGCCTTATAAATATGTTAGCAATAAAAATGTCTGCAATTTGAAATGAAGTCATGTTATAACACCATCTCTATTTATCACCTGATGTTGCATTTAATTTATGCATACATATCCTAAAATCATTTCAATATTTCTGAAATAAACTACCAATTGACTGAATTTTATAAAATTATATCATAAACATTATAAAGCATGCAATTAAACTTTCATAACATATTAATGAGTTGTTAATAATCTCTTCTTGAACCAAGTAGAAAAAGAAACAATGTCACTGATATGTATTTTAATGAGAAATATTTATCGCTATGTTTGAATACCGTTTCAATAACTACAGACAATAACTACAATACCCCTCACACCCTGAACATAAACTGTTTCAATTCCTCCCCTCAGGACACTGCTATAGAGCACTGCATGCCAAAACAACTAGATACAGGACAGTATTTTTCCCTTGTGCCATCATTCTACTGAATACCTAATCTTCACAGTACTGTCTTATATTTAAATATATATTTACCCTTGTTGTACATCTGTAGTATTATTACTATCCTCATCATATCTACTAGCTCCTCTTATTGTTATTATAATTATGATTATCATTGCTCTGTTGCTTTGCATGTATACTGAAAGCTACTGCACTGGAGACAAATTCCTTGTGTGTCAAATCATACTTGGCCAATAAAGAATTCTATTCTGTTCTGTTCTGTTCTAGTCTAGTCTAGTCTAGTCTAGTCTAGTCTATTCCAAAGTTGTCTGATCACAACTCTCAGTTTATTGGTCTTATCTAAAACTTTGAAAATTATCCAAATCATTACCTAACATGCACAAGTGTTGTTGATGATATTGTTATTGCTGCTGTATCTCAGCAGAAAAGTATGAAAATATAGGCATATTAGATAATTATGACAATGTCAACGTTGTCAAATTTCATCAATATTAGTTCTTTAATTTTCTTTCTTTCTCTGGTAATAAATGATTTCAACAGTATGAGTAATTTAGCTGCCTGAGGATAGAATCTGATAAAATCAGATTGATAGGAGCATTAAAATGGGGCAGAAAGATTTTTGTCTGAAACAAGCTGGTTTCATAAGAATGGTAGCACCTTCGATCAATGTGACAGAACTATTCTTCAGCAGTTAGTCACTTTAAATATTCAGCAAGAATTTTTCAAAATTTTTGATGTTGCATCAATAGTATATCAGGCTTCTGGAATGTGTCCTTTTAAAAATAGACAATTGAATTGCAGCTTGTCAGCTAAATCTTTTTAAATGGCTTTAAAGAGCAAATAATTATAGAACTTAGAATGCTGCATAATGCATATTCACTATGTTGGAGAAAGACCAAATCCAACCAAATCCAACTGAGAGCCCATATTTGGGCCTATATTTTCGTAAAAGGGATGATGAAATATTGCACTTTTTCTATCCTTATTGCATCTTCTGACAGCTGCCCAGCAGTCTTGTCTAGAGTGATCCATATCCTATTGGAGTGGGGCTTAGACTACCGTATCATCTCCTGGGCCTGGGTGTGGAATATTGGCTTACATTTTCTTGAAGTTGGACTCTCATTGGACAAAATTAATTATTTTAGAATTGAGGAAGTGGACATGGTACTTTTGTCCAGCCATCTGTTTGTTCAAGCTGACCCCTCCTGGGTTTTTAAAGGATGGATTCATACAGTTTGTAGCTCTTTGAGAGAGGTGGTGGTCCCACCACCACAGCCTTGAAGAAGGCTGTGATATACCACCTCATTAAGAAGTCAACTCTGGACCCTTCCCTGTTAGATAATTATCAGCCAGTTTTCTCTTTCTGGCAAAAGATGGAAAATATGATTGGACAACAGCTTAGAGGAAATGGATTATCTGGACCTGTTTCAGTCTGGCCTCAGGCCAGGATACTATATGGAGACCAAGTGTTGATAATATTTGTTGATGTGAGCCACGATGGGAGTACAACTACCCAAGTGCTCCTTGATCTCTCAGTGGCTTTCAATACTGCCAACCATCAAGGAGCACTAGAATGGATGCACTACCCCTATCCTGGTTCACATCAACAAATGTGACCAACAGTTGGTCTCTGTATTGTATCCTGGCCTGAAGACAGACTGAAATGGGACCAGATAATCCATTTCCAAGATCATCTTTAGCTGTTGTCCAACCACCATTTCCAACTTTTGCAGAAAGAGAAGATTGAAAAGTGACCAATAATTCTCAAACAGGAAAGGGTCCGTAGTTGACTTCTTGATGAGGGGACATGTCACTGATAATCTCCATCATAGTTTGAATTGGGAACCTATGTGCATCTTAAATTAAACTAAATCCAAAAATGCTAGGGAATTCCTGAAAGTTTGATATTTGGACAAATTAGCCATTAATAAACACAGAGATCAATCACATTTACATGCAAGTCAAAAATATAAAAATACTAAGAAGAAACAAAAAACATCAAAACATGTCCCCTGTCATGCCCCTGGTGGAGGTTGACTCTGAGGGAGAGGAGGAACAGCTGACAGGGAGTGGAAGTGTGGCTCCAGAGGATGTGGAGGAGGCTGGGAAAGGGCAGAGGCCAGCTGAGCAGTCACAGAAGGACCCAGGGCCATCCCCTATCCATCCTAAGGCACACAGGGAGGAGAGGATAAGGGAGAGATGTGATCTACTCAGGAGGAGAGGGCCTTGATATTCTTCATGGACTGCAGGTGTGAGAACTGCATAAGAGCTTGGACCTGTGTTCTGGCAAACAATGGAGACAAAGCATGTTTTATTTTAGTTGAGGTTATCTTGGTTGGCGTCTTTTCAACAGACTGTGCTTTGTTATCTCCTTTAATTTGGTAAATACGTCTGTTCCTTTGTGGAAATTTCATCATTGTAGTTTGTTTGGTTTTTAAGGCCCTGTCACACTGGCCAATGGATGCAAAATGTTTGTAAAAAGGACATAGCGGACGAGAAAAATGTTCCATCCGTTGTTATCTGCTCTCAAAAGGGGCAAAAATTTGCATAACCAGAGCGCGGGACAACACGGAAAGGAATGAAAATGGGGGGAGGATGCAGGGGCGGATGGCGCGGATGCCCAGCGGAAGCCTAGGCGAGACTGAAGCGGATGGAGAGCAGATTGACATTCCGCAGGTTCCGGGGGACCGCAGCAGAAGTGGACCACGGAACGGATACAAGCGGATGAAGAGGCGGTACCACGGAGCGGATGCAAGAGGATGCAACCAGGCGGAGCCTAGTGCGGATGAAGCGGATGCCAGAGCGGAAGCCTAGCGGATGCCTAGCGGAGCCTACCGGCGGTGATGCTATGCATTCACCATCGCCATCTGCGCGGGGAAGGATGCATTACGTACCCCTAGCGGATATAAGGAAGGCCAGCTCCCCAAGCAGGTCACATTCGCGCAAGGAAAGACACTGCTGCAGAGTGCACATGTGACTGCCTTGTAGCCGAGCGCCGTCCTTGCTGCATGCAGTTGACTGCCTGCCAGCACCGATGGCTCTTACGATGCCAGCGCAGCGACATCGTTGGCGCTCGAGCCCTGGATCTGCCTGCCTTGCCTGCCTGACAGAGTGCCTGCCATGCCTTCGCTGCCTGCACCCTGCCTGCCAGCTCTTGCTGCCATGCATGTCTGCCAGCCTTTGTCGGCTGCCTTCTGCCTGCCTGCCCCACTTGGTCCTCCTGCCCTGGCGCTGCCAGCCAGCCTTGCTGCCAGCCTGCCTTGCCAGCTCGCTCTTTGCCTTCCTGGCCACCTTGCTACCTCGGCTGCTGCCGCCTGTCCAAGCCTTGCTACAACAGCCTGGCCTGCTAAGCAGGCAGCCACCTGTCGATCAATACATGGGGAAGAAAGAAAGGCCGTCAGCCTCTGCTGGCCAAGCCGCTGTGGGCAAGAAGGAATACAGGAGCCGACCTGGTGCCAGCCGGCTGGCCCCGACACGCCGGTGGCGCTCGCGACGGCGTGCATGGTGTTTCCTGCGTGCGGGGCTTCTGGTACGGCACGGGCGTCGGCTCCTGGCAACTGGGGCTGAGACGGGCTTGCTGGCCTGTCGCTTAGAGCTTCTGCTGCGGGGCCTGCTGTCTGGAGGGAGCTGGATGATAGCTGCTATGCCTGCGCAGTGGTGCTTCTGGCTGGTGCTTTGGATTACTGACTGCCTGACTGGATGCTGCTCCTGGCAGGTGGGCTGTCTGCTGGTGCTTACTCTGCTGAAGCTGCTCTGAGGGGTCCTTGCTGTAGGCTGGCCGCGGGTGGCCCTTGGTCCTTAGAACTGGTGCTTTCTTTCTAGGTCCGCTTGCTGGTGCTATCCTGGTCCTGCTGGTGCATACCGCTTGGTACCTGCTGGTGCATCTCTGGTCCTGTTCGTGCTCGCTCGGGTGTCTGGTCCTGCTCGGTTCGGCTCAAGCGCAGTGCTGGTCCTGCTCATGTGTCGCTCGCTGGTCCTGAGCTGGTGGCCTGCTCGTTGCTCCTGATCCTGTTCCTCGCTGCCATTTATCTGGTGGGTGACTTCTCATGCTGGCTGCTGGCTGTGCTTTGACTCTGGCTGACTGCTCGATAGGCCTGGGTCCTGGTCCTGGTGCTTCCCTGGTGCTCGCTGGCGCTGCGTACGTGCGCTGTGCACTACTGTATGTCGGACTGCTGGTTAGCTTACTCATGGTCTGCCTGCTGATGAATACAGGGGTCGCCTACGACGAGCTTTCAACTGGCCACTGCGCTTGCTGTGACTGTGGTGGGCACTTCGTATGATGTCTCTAGATGACGGTGATTTGCCAACAGTGGGGGTGAGTTTCAGAGAGTAGGGATTAGTTGAACTGAAAGCTACGCGTGCGGCGCGTCGCTGTAGTTACTCCTGGCCATCGCGCTGCATGGGAGGCATTACTGGTGAGATGGCGGACTGGCATCGTTTGGCAGGAGATCAGAAGACATGTAGCGCGTTCTGCCCTGTATTGTAGTCAGACCCAGATTTAACGGTGACACGAATGAATTTAGTTCGATGTAGTATGGTGCTGTTGTGATACATTGAGCATGGCTGAGAAATGCGACCGCTGATCCTGGATACGAGTACACTGATCGCTACTTCTTGGCATTGTGGACTCGCTGAGGATGTTTATCTAGCAGAACCTCTCAGCTCGTTAGATCATGATATAGGCACTGGGTAAGACGTAGGTATAAATCGTGAAGTAAGGGATGCCGTGTGAACGTTACTTACCGCCGTCGAGATGCGAGCGGGTGATAAGGTAGAGGGAATGCTTGCAAGTACGAGCAGGTGACGATGAGATGCCGCGAGAGACTATGTTCGATGATCGTATGACCGTGGAGTCAGGACGAGCAGCGTCCTGACTGTCATTTCGAATGCGTCAGACTAGCAGCATCAGCGCCAAGAATGGGTACGTCGGACGGTTGATGTAGACGTCTCAGGTAACAAGGTAGTTGGAGGACGATCGGCAGTGTAGATGGATGCGCACACCGCGAATCAGCGGAGTGGACTGAAGGTATTATTATGATCTGTAAGCCGGTACAATATAGACTCACGCATGGCGAGTTTGGAAGATGTCATCTTAATCAGTGGTCGTGGGATCCTCAGACCTTGGCGCTTCAGGTGAGTATATGCATATCGAGGATACTGAAGAGGGCGTGGTACCTGAGCTGTCGCGATGAGAGGATCGCTCAGAAGGTAACGTTGGCTAGACATCATGGATTGATGCGTGTTCTGTTGCTAGGGTTGTGTTTATTGGACGATGAAGCAGGCTAATGTGTCGTGTCGCCAACGGCATTAAATCGTTAGGGGGAGGAAGCGTAGAAGAACGCAGCGTTGCAAGTAGCTGGTTATGCGAGGCGCGTAAGGACGAAGGAAAGACGCGAGAGTGGTGAGGGAGGGTCACGACAAAAGAGAGAAGTTGGTCATGACCGCGATAGGATCGACGACGTTGCTGAATTATGAATATGGAGGGCGTTATCCTCCATCGAGGACGAACATTGGGAGGAATGAGGTGCTGGAAGTGGTGCTGAGAGAGAACTGAGTTATCTAAGGTGCGGATCTAGGCGACACAATGGCTTCTACAGGACACGCAAGCAGCAAGCAGGCTGCTTGGAGAGAGAAGGCAGAGAGCTGGGCTACCACTTCGAGGTGCTCTTGTTGGTGGAAGAACATTGCACACTTGGGTCAGACTCTGGTTACCGGGACAGACTTGGACTCTAAGGCAAATCTGGCCAGGCCACGCAAGCTGACGACAACAGAGACTGATGTGAATGGCCAAGTGCAGCTTCCTGGAGGGTGCCGATCTGCCACCTGAGAGAGCAGCTCCTTCAGCTACCTCTCTCGCTCTCGAATAACGGCACGCCTGCTGAGCAGCCAGTCCTCTTTCCACGGCAAGGAGTCCGAGACTCGAAGTTTAGGGGCGTCGCGGATTCGGTCAGCAGACCAGGCTAGGGATGTATGTCGTATTTTGGAGCGATAGCCACCATGCAAAGACTA
>BHFT01040359.1:0-23758 GCA_004320025.1 Laticauda laticaudata
AGTTTTCCCAGTCCCTGATTGTCCTGTGCGGTGGTAGCCTCACTTTTCTGACAGTCGTGGCATGTTATGCCAACCGCAGCGTTCAGATGTCTTTGTCCAGCCCTGGCACCAGACGTAAACTCCCTGGCCACGCTTTCATTTTGGGACTATGCCGCAGTGACCCTTGTGCAACATCCCAGGACGTCTTCTTGCGAGGCTGCTTGGATACCACCCTATCACCCCATAAAAATGCACCCCTTTTCAATATACAGTTCGGTCTTTGTCTGCACGGAAAGGTTTAAAAAGTCTCAGTTTTTTTATTTTCCTCCGGCCAGCCTACCTACCCAGTTCAGGATGCGCGCTGTCAAAGGGTCTTTGGCTGTGGCTCTCGCGATGTCGGCATGCAGGGTCAGCGGCAGCTCCGGGCCAGTCTCAAGCTGAAATGTGGAGGTAGTTGGGGGCAGGGTCTCCTTTGTGACGGGCAACGGGGAAACGGCTCAGGCGTCAGCGTGCGAATGGCTTTTGCGGGGTCTGTGGAGTAACGTGTAGGAGTAGGCAGCGAGGAATTCAGACCACCTCGTCATTCTAGGAGACAGAAAGTTCGGGGTTGGCTTGTTTCCCGCAAGGATTCCAAGGAGAGGCTTGTGGTCGGTTACGACAGAAAAGGGTCTACTGTAAAGGTGTTCCTGGAATTGTTTGACCCCGGCAACGATTGCTAGGGCTTCCCGATCAACTGCAGCCATTCACTTAACAGCTGAGGGAAGAAAGGATGTAAAATGAAGCAAAACTCAACAATTGAACAACAGAAATGTTGGCTTCAGTTGTGGTTGTGCTTCAAAGACGAACTACCTGTATTTATTTGCATTTTTGGCCTCCTGACGCCAATTGGACTTCTTATTAACCTGATATAGTTTTCCACTGCTTCAAAGATCAGTGAACAGCATGTAAGCTGAAGGCAAAGAGCTTCTGATGTTATTGTTCGAAGCATCAATCTTGGAAAAGGCATGCAGAAAGAAAGCAGAAAGGTTATTTTCCAGCAACGGTCCAAGCTTTGAGAAGTGATGCCTGAGTCGTTATGAAGGAAAGTGAAGTGAATCTCCAAGGTCACTTGGCTTTCAATAATGAGGCGGCCATGTGGCTTTGCAAAGCAGCTCTGAGAGAGGCCTTGGCTGGCTCAGACAGATTTCAAGCAAAGCAAAACATCCTTTCCTCATTTTTAATAATAAACCTCCATCTGTTATTCATTTCAAAAGCAGAAGAGGGCGCTAGTGTTTAGACGTGCGGGAGCTTTGAGGGTCCTCCTATACATGATTTAGAAACAGAAACTAAATTTATTTACAGTATTTTTTTTTTCATTTGGAAGCACACTCCGGCAAGGTAAGGATATTTTTCTCTCGATCTTTTACAGGCTTATAAAATGAGCACAAAATGTTTGCTTTTGGGGTAGTTTGTTTTTATTTTCTTGATAGTTTTAGCTGAACAGACTTTGTTTTCTGAAAAATCAATGGGTTCTAATTAAGACATTCCTCTGAGTTAATTAAGGCATCAGGCTAGAAACTGGGAGACTGGATTTTAGTTATACCTTAAGTTATGCGAAGCCAACTTGCTGATCTTGGGACAATCCCTCCCCCTCAGTCCTAGAAGGGAAAGGCTGGAAAGGGCAAACTGCTTCCAAAATCTTGTCAAGAAATCTGCAGGGATGTCCAGGCAGTTACTAGGAGTCAATAGTGACTGGAGGGCAACATAATCTATTTATCTCAACTAAATACAGTTATTTAGCTGTCACTGAAGAATCCCTGTGACAAAGAAAGGAGAGGCTTAACTATTTCTCTTGTTAAGGAAGAGAAATTGTAGGTGCGAAAATCCTCCTGCACACAGCTTTTTAAGATACTCAAAGAAATCAATCAATCAGAGTAGAGTTGGAAGGGACCTTGGAGGTCTTCTAGTCCAACCCCCTGCTCAAGCAGGAGACTCTATACAATTTAAGACAAATGGCCGTCCAGTCCCTTCTTAAAAACTTCCAGTGATGAAGCCCCCACAACTTCTGAAGGCAAGCTGTTCCACCGGTTAATTGTCCTCACTGTTAAGAAGTTTCTCTTTAGTTCGTGGTTGCTTCTCTCCTTGATTAGTTTCCATCCATTGTTTTGTGTTTTCTGATGCTGTGGAAAATAAATTGACCCCCTACTCTTTGTGGCAGCCCCTCAAATACTGGAACACTGCTATCATGTCTCCCTTAGTCCTTTTTTTCTCTAGAGTGGCCATACCCAGTTCCTGCCTGCAACTGTTCTTCACATGTTTTAATCTCCAGACCTTTAATCGTCTCAGTTGCTCTTCTTTGCACTTTTTCCAAAGTTTCAAACATCTTTTTTATAATGTGGTAACCAAAACTAGAAGCAGGATTCCAGGTGTGGTCTTACTAAGGCTTTATCGAGTGGTATTATTACCACACTTGATCCTGATTGTATCCTTCTGTTAATGCAATTTAAAGTGGTACTAATACTTCATGTGACCTTGATTCTATGCCTCTGTTTACACAACCAAGGATTATATTAGCTTTTATGGCTGCTGCCCCATACTGCTCACTCATATTCAAGTGATGGTCCACTGGCAAATCAAAGTCCCTCTCACATTTAAGGCCCGGTCCCACTGGCCGACGGATGCAAAACATATGCATAAAGCACACAGCGGATGAGCAAAATTTCAGGGGTGGCTCCACCCATTGTCATCCGCTCCAAAAAGTGGTGAAAATTTGCATAAACAGAACGGAAAAGAACGGACGTGGGTAGTATGTAGAGGGGATGTTAAACGGGTGTTCATAGGAAAGCCTAGCGGATGAAGCTGGTACACGTCCGAAGGGTCTGGGGAGATTTCGAAGCGGACGCATAGCGAAAGGGGATGCATAGGCGGATAGAAGGATGCATCACGGACGCCTATAGGAAACAAAGCGGATGCCGCGCGATGTATATCGGATGCAAACCGTTCATGTGCTGCGGGAGTATGAATGCGTCAGCTCCGAGGATATAAAGGATGCAGCACGCACGCAGTCAGCATACAGGGGAAGACGTGCTGCCAATACATTAGCAGAACACCACGGTTTGTCAGTCAGGCAAGAAGAGGTAAGCCGGTGCCAACTCATTCCAGCCTGGCAAGAAGGACAGAACAAGCATCCCACCCCTGGACTGTCACTGAAGTGTTGCTGCTGTGGTGGACCAGCCCAAGGCCTCAAGCCCTGCTGCTGAGGCCCTGCTGCTCAAGCCCCTAGAAGGCCCTGCTGAAGCCCCTGCCAGAGGGAGGAATAGGCAAGGGAAGGAGAAGGGAGAGAGGAACAGTACAACCGTTTCACAGGAGCATGAGGATGAGGTGCTGGAATGTGCTGAAGGAGGAACGTACTGTGGAGAAAGGGCCACAGACCTATCGCAACCACAAGAAGAAGCAGGCAGCTTGGAGAGACAAGGCAGAGAGCCTGGGGTACACGCAGAAAGTCCTCTAGGATGGTGGAAGCACATGCACACCTGCTATGGCAGTTACACCTCAAGAAATCAGGCATGGCGCTGTCAAGCGTCACTGACTGGGACGATGTATGTCATGGCCAAGTGCAGTTCTCTGGAGGGTGAGATCCGCCACCGAGGAGCAGCCCTCTGAGACCGCCTCTCCCTCAGACAGCCCACAGATAGCCAGTCCTTTCCAGCCAGGAGCCAGCTAGCTGTCCAGGCAGGTGTCCTAGAGGGCCCCATGGCAGAGACCCCCGACAGCTGACTCTCCTGCGGGCAGACTTGGAGGATCGTGGAGGATGACGCCCTGCTGTCACGAATGGAGGAAGAAGGCACAGCACAGGAGCCAACCCCCCCCCCAAGCTCCACAGGATGCAGCAACAGAGGCAGAAGTGGAGGGCCAGCACCCACGTGTGCTGTTGGAAATCAGGGACAACAAGAAGACCAGCACAGAACTTCTCTCTCAGCTGGTCACTTGGACAGAGCACCCTCAGGCCGGAACTTCACACCTACGTGAGCCAGGACCCTGCGGCACTGCCCTAGCCAGTACCAGGTGATGAAGCGAAGAGCACAGCACTTTCTGCACAACCCTCAAGGCGGCAGCTGAATGTGCTCCACCCAATCCAGTTGCTCCTCCACCCCAGGCCGTTGTCACAGCCCTCTTCACGGCTTTCAACAGCCCTCACCTACCAAGGCTATGACTACAAGGACTTCCCAAAGCAAAAACAGAACTTCCACGTCCAGGCCGGATTCGTGCACGCCACAGACGCCACTCCACTCAAGGTGCAGACCAGACAGCCCCACTACACCCTCCCAATCCTTCGTCCACCCCACAGCCAAGCTCGTCAACAGACAATCTGTCATCAGTATTGGCTAAACATCTCAAGATCTTGATGAGGGCCTCTCAATCTCAACGGGACTGAGTCACTCGGATAGCTTCCTGAACGAAACACCCTCTTGTACTCTTGGGGCAAGCAAGCCCCAATGGTGCCTCAGCCAGCACTCAAGCCACAGCCCTCACATCCTGCCCGCTTAACAGCTGAACATGGACATATCAGAGTGACTGAGAATAGTGTCAAAGACTGAGTTGTTTACTTGTTAAGTTTATCTTTGGCTAAAGACACTTTACTTGGTTCATTTTGCTTTTTTAATAAAGTCATAAGTTTGCTTAAGAAAGTTAAGTTACCTTAATAAAGGGTGTGTGAAAACTTTTAAAAATGGTTAGCCTTTGCATGCTTGTGGATGAGATAAGGGATAGTTCTGGGATAGATAAACTCCAGTGCAGCAGATGGGACTGTATGGTCCACCATCATAGCTGCCACACAAATGGACCTTTATCTATCAATACAATTTATTCATTGATCAAACACATTTTAAATGAACAAAGCTCTTTATTAATGCCTGATTCATTGTAGGACCGCTCAACATACATGGCACAATCTATCAGTGTTATGCGAAGGCTGAAAAAGCATCCATTAAGCATCTATCATCCTGTCTTGCCACTCCACTGCTCTAGCTGGGGAGTTGCACCAGTGTCTCAGAGGTGCACTGCTTTCTTCCTTTCACGTGAAGCTCTGTTGGGGCCTTGTACATCCACAGTCTCTTTCAGGTTACGTCCTTTCCCTCCACTTCCAGCTCCATGTCCCCATTCCTTGTTGACAGTCAACAAGTCTGTTCTGCGCAACACTAGGTAGGAGGTGCGCATGAGATTGTGCAGGATGCAGCAAGCTTCCATGATACTCTCTACAGTTCTTGGCTATGCTGCATGGTGGTGAGAAGTATCTGGACACCTGTTGGCCAGGATGCAAAGGCGTTCCCGCACACTCGTCTTGCCCTGGAACACCGTGATGGTTGAAGACCTCTCTTCACGGGTAGGTATCATTTGAAGCTGAGGACTTCATGAGGTAGGTTCTGAGGGAGAACGTCGTCATCACGAACGATGAAGTAAGGGCCATCTTGTGTGTCATTTGGGTAGGGGTCTGGATTGGAAAACCCAATGATGATGGTTCGTTCCAGCCCATCCTTGAGGTCACTTTGCGTTTAATACCTGGCCATCTGAAGCTAACCCGTTGCCTGAAGCATCGATGTAGAAGTCAGCATCAACCATGGCAAAGAGGATATACTGAAGAAGCCGTTGTAGTTTGTATAAAGTGGACGCTGAGTTGGCTGAGCTTTGCAGCGCATGTGCTTCCACATCCTATGGCTCAACAGTGTGGGGAAAGTTCCACTTCTGATACCACTCTTCTGCCAGTTTTCTTCCAGCTTGTTCAAGTGGTGGGGCATTGAGGAGTTCCTCCTAGTCTTCTTCGATGATGGCCTGGCACCACTTCTCTGACCACTTTGCTGATGCTGTTTTGGTGGCACCTCCACTGCATACTGCATGTTTCCGGTATGTTGGTTCCAGAGGCCAGGTGCGCAGAGTCCAGTGCCACTTCAGTCCAGGTCCAGGTTGGGACGGAGGTGTGTGCTAGCTGGGTCACCTGGGCCTGAGACGCTCTAAAAGTTCCTCAAACATGGTGGTGGCACTCATATGATGATGGAATGCACAAGGGTCTTCATTCCTCATCTCACCATCAAACTGGCATAACAGTCTAAACTCCTTCTTCTCACGATCCATCCTTGGACCCAACAGCTCTTGGACGTTCCTTTCTCCTTCTGTGTAAAACTTGGTACGTCTGAACAGGTTTGGTTCTGGTGAGAATGAGCGCAGCTATCGTAGACTGTGTCCATGAACATGGTGAGAACAATTGATGTTGAAGACCAAGACCAAGGGTGAAGAGTCTTACACAGGCTGCCTGGATCTCATCGAGATCCAGATGATTTTCTCCCCCTTTTTAATAGGAAATATCGGTTGTATGCTAGTGTCCTTCTACATACTCTAGACATACTCCAGACATCCTAAATGTACGAGTACATCCAGATTCAAACTTTTTGCCGTTTTAATCCTTTATATACGAGATGCATCCGTTACATCCTTCCGTGCTACTAACGCTGTGTAGAACGTTCCGTGTACCTTTCGTTTCCTCCCTCTTTCTGTTTCCAGCTGCAGCGGATGTGAGTTGAGGGGGATGGCCGAGCAGCAAGAGATAAAAGCGGATGTTTAACGGATGATAATGGACATAAGAACGTTTGTTCCCGTATATGTCGCGGATTACCATATACGCGGCGGAAGTTCATCCGTTACAAAGTTTTGTGCAGCTCAAAACTTCTTGCGCGGATGAAATCTCAGTGGACGGATGTCGATGAAGAGCGTATGAAAACGTATGCAGTGAGTACACAATGGATGCATAGCGTTTCCAAATTCCAATGGATGGCAAGCTTTTTTTAACGTTTTACATCCTCTTTGCATCCGTAAGTGCAGTGGGACCGGGCCTTAGCTTTTTGAGCCAGCTTCCATCTAATCTGTACTTGTACATTTGACTTTTCCAGCCTAGGTGAGAATCTGGCTTTCCTTCACGTTCTCCACAAATCATGGCCTCTATATCTCTGGGTTAGGAGATATAAATATGTTCAGGTGTGGGCTGCTACCAGTTCACTATTCTGCACCACGCAAAGCAGCTGCGCTTCAAATTCTGGCCATAAAAGTGAGTATGAGAGCCCAACACAGTGACCCCACGGGTGAGCCGAACACAGAGCAGCAGAGAGAACCGGTTCTGTCTCTGCTGCTCATTGCCGTTACCGGGTCTGCAGAACTGGGCAGAACCAGTCAAATACCACCACGAAATATGTTGCATCTTTTTTGCAGAATGTAGAATTTCAAATTGGCACCAGGAGTGAGGGACGTCTGAGAAAAAAACCCAATACTTTTGTGATGTTCTTCTCTTGCCTTCAGCTGGAGATCCACAATGTTTTGAAGTTAGGAACCATCTTGGAATTTTAACTGAACCTAACTGATGCCCAAATCCACCTTCTCAAAATTTCCTTTTTAGGGTGTCCGTGGATAGATATTGATACCGTGAACTGGACTTTTCAACAAGCTCTTGAAAAAGTTTCTCCTTTAAGTATCTTAGCAGTCACAGGGTAGGAGGAGTTTTTATGTGGTGAAATCAGAAAGCAAGAAATAGGATTTAAAAAGGAGGGAGAGGGTTCTTGGGAAAGGAATTTGGAAGCTGCTGCTTTTAAATTGTTCATAAATTACTTTGGCTTGAAAGCATTGAACATTTCTGGAATGATAGCAACCTTTTCAGGGAATCAGAAACCAAAAATGATTCTGAACCATTCCAGAAATATCTCTTTGAACCCCGTGAAAGGTCAACAGAAGGGCAAAAGCCATTTGTAAGTAAGGAGCCACCTGGGACAGATATTTTGGCTGTCCCAACAAACAGTTGCCATCAGCCTCCTCTTTGTCTATAGATAGTTTTGTCTGATATTAGGGGGTCTTTTGTAGCACAGCTATCAGGTAAGCTTATTGTATGTTGTATAAAAATGAAGCAGGACCATTCAGTTTCTGTAGAGCAGGCCTAGTTGTGAGTCATGGCTGCCCCAGTGAGCCATGATTCACTTAACATCTCTGTTATTAATTTTACATTTGCTGTTATTCAGTTAACGATTGTGGCAGAAGAGATCATAAAATGCGGCAAAACTCACTAAATGTCTCACTTAACAACATAAATTTTGGGTTCGATTGTCATAGATCAAGGACTACTTGCATTAATTTTTGCTGTTTTGACTTGGCAGTTATCCTGATAAGTCCTGCATCATTTATTGGCATACTTCTTTGTTTCTGTATAGTTTGACCTTGCCTTCTCATTCCTAGGGTGAGAGAGAAGTCTGGCCTAAGATCATCCAGTTAGTTTTATGCCTAAGGCAGGACTAGAACTCAATATCTTCTAATTTCTAGTCTAGTGCTTTTAACCGGCATGCCTAACGTGCTCATATAGTAGTACCAGAGGCCACCAGAAAGTTCAGTGTTGATATCTTCCATCCAGGAGCTAGCAGTTAAGACACTGGGCTGTCGACTGGAAGATCAGCAGTTCTAGACCCAAGTAGTAACGTGTGATGGGGTGAGCTTCCATTCTTGTCCAAGCTCTGCCAACTTAGCAGTTTGAAAACATGTAAATGCAAGTAGATAAATAGGTACCATTCAGTGGAAAAATAACAGCACGAGCCTTGGTGGCACAGTGATTAAAATTCAGTACTTCAGGCTACTTCTGCTAACTCCTGCTAACTGCCTACAATTTGGCCATTCGAATCCCACCAGGCTCAACGTTGACTCAGGCTTCCGTCCTTCCGAAGTTGGTAAAATGAAGACCCAGATTGTTGAGGGCAAGTAGGCTGACTCTGTAAACCGCTTCGAGAGGGCTGTAAAGCACTATGATGCGGTATGTTAGTCTAAGTGCTATTGCTATTGCTATTGCTATTCTGTATGCCTCAACGTATAACCATGCTGGCCACCTGACTACAGAAATGTTTCTGGACAAAGCTGGCTCCCTTGGCTAGGAAATGGGGATGAGCACCATTTCCTGGAGTCAGACTTGACTGGACAGGGTAAATCTTTACCAATCTTCTGTCTTTTGGAGCCTAAGGCACACCCATTAGTTATATCTTGAATCAGATCCCACCTTGTTTAAAAAAAATCTTCCTCATTTTTTTTTCCTCTGCAAACCAGGCTCCGCTGTGATTCAGGAAAGTATGGCCCTTATACGAAGACGTGCCCATGACAATGCATTTGGCAAAAAAGTCAGACATCATTTCAACCAAGGACTATGTGAGTTAACCTCTGTGGTCCATTGTCTTTACCAAGCAAAAGAAGATGTTAACTTTTACATAGATCTAAAGGAGCACATTGAGAAGGCTTCAGAGGAACTGGGCAAGACAGAAGAATTGGTTCTATGGGACCTGGAGAATGTGGATTCAGTGACTTCTGAGATTATGGTCTCAAAGAAAAAACTCATGGATGAACAGAAAGCCAAAGAGAACGAGCTTGTCAAATTTCAGAACCTGCGGAAAGATTTGCAAAGACGCAGTGAGTTGCAAAGAGAAGATTATGAACGCCAAAAAGCAATGAAGGAAAAGGCAAAAAGGGATAGAGAAGCCGCAGCGGACGAAATTAGAGAACAAGAAATGCGGAAAAATAAGGCCTTTCAGTTGATGTTGATACCAGTTGTGGGAACTATTATTGGTGAGTATTAAAATGACACCCTAAATATGTCAAAAGAATGTGTTGAAAGAAATACCTTGGGGTGCTCAGGAACACAAGAGATTGATCTCTCATTAAAGCAACCACATCTCTTTTAGGCTTCCGTGGAGTTGACTCAAATGAGTCACACTGATGCCATATGTCAGGGTTCCAAGTAATACACCCAGAACAAGCAGAACTCTGAGGCAGAGTTTCCTCAAAGAACAAGTTTATTGGATATATCATATTGGCACAGGCTGGTGAAAACCGACTCCAAAAGTTCCCTTGGTTTTCGCCTAATTAAAAGTTTTCCCCCTTTCCCAAAAAAATCAGTCGCATGGTCCAATCAAAGTGCTGTCTGGTTGCTTGGGAACTTCACTCTTCTTGGCTTTCTGCTTATGATTTCACAGAGAGCATTAGGCATTCATTTAGATTTTTTTTTATTATAGGCCTTTTTATCCCACCTTGGTTATTTTTATAAATAACATTTAAGGCAGCGAACATACCTAACACTCCTTCCTCCTCCTATTTTCCCCACGACAACTCTGTGAGATGGATTGGGCTGAGAGAATGTCTAGTTTAAAGTCATCCAGCAAGATTTTATGCACAAAGCAGGACTAGAACTCACAGCCTCCTGGTTGCTAAGCCACCACCTTAACCTCTGCATCAAACTGGGTTTCTAGTTTTCTACTGCCTTCTTCTGGTTTCTCCATTTTTCATTGCTACTGAAGCAATGAAATCAGTAAGATTCCTGCAACTCTCCTCCTTCAAATTCACACAAGCTGACTTTGTTCAGCTTCCAAAGCTACGGGTGGGACAACTCACCATAGCCACGTCGCTGCGGCCAACACATCATGGCCAACTCAACGCAGCCAATTCTCTGTGCAGTGGTGGGATTCAAACATTTTTTACTACCGGTTCTGTGGGCATAGCTTGGTGTGGTGTGGCTTGGTAGGCGTAGCTTGGTGGGCATGGCTTGGTGTGCGTGGCAGGGGAAGGATATTGTAAAATCCCCATTCCCTCCCCACTCCACTAACCTGCTTTCCTGTTCTGTTCTCCTTGCAGGGCAACAAAAGAAGACCCAGCCAATCAGTTAGGACTCTGGAGGCAGATAATAGATGGGGGAGGGGCCAGTCAGAGGTGGGATTTGCCGGTTCTCCGAACTACCCAAAATTTCTGCTACTGGTTCTCCAGAACTGGTCAGAACCTGCTGAATACCACCTCTGTCTCTGCAGGCAACTCGCCATGGCCAACTTGCCACAGGACAGCTCTACGGGACAATTCAACAAATACCAAAATTAAATTAATTTCAGCTGTGGCCAGCAATAACAAAATAAAGAAAGTCAATCCAGGAATACAAGAATTACAATAATTTTAACTAGAACATAGACACCAGTAATACAAGTAACTGAATGAAATGATTAATACAGTGTTAAAATGTCCCACAATGAATTGTCCCATGGTGAGTTGGCCATGGCCAGTTGCCCCGTGGCAAGTTGGCTGCAATGAATTGGCTGTGGCGATTTGCCCTAGGTCCCCAAGCTGAGATACAGCAGTTCAGCTGCTGCCACAGTTAAAGAGCAAGGAATCATCATCATACAGACTTGAACACTGGGCCCTATCTAACAAAATGAAATTCAGTGTAGAGAAAAGTAAAATCCTACACTTAGCCAAGAAAACCAAAAGTACACATATAGACTGGGTGAAACCAGGCTTAATAGCAGTAACTGTGAGGGGGATCTTGGAGTCTTAGTGGACAACCAGCTAAATCAGCTGTGTGTGGCCAAAAAAGCCAATGCTATCCCAAATTGCATTAACAGAGGGATACAATCAAGATCAAGTGAGGTACTGATACCACTCTATAAAGCCTTAGTAAGACCACACCTAAAGTACTGCATCCTGTTTGGTCTCCACATTATAAAAAAGATGTTGAGACTCTAGAAAAAGTACAGAGAAGAGCAACCAGGATGATTAGGGGACTGGAAACTAAAACATATGAAGAACAGGAACTAGGCATGGCTAGTCTAGTAAAGAGAAGGACCAGGAGAGACATGATAGCAGTCTTCCAATATTTGAGAGGCTGCCACAGGGAGGAAGAGGTCAAGCTATTTTCCAAAGCAGCTGAAGGCCAGACAAGGAATAATGGATGGAAACTGAACAAGGAGAGATTCAACCTAGAAATAGAAACTTTCTGACAGTGAAAACAATCAACCAATGGAACAGCTTGCCCTCAGAAGCTGTGGGAGCGCCATCTCTTGAGACTTTCAAGAAGAGATTGGACTGCCATTTGTCAGAAATGGTGTAGGGTCTCCTGCTTGGGCAGGGGGGTTGGACTAGATGACCTACAAGGTCCCTCCCAACTTTGATTGTCTGTTATCTAAATGTGCGTGGAATGATCTTGGTTGGAAAAACTTGTTGGCTACATGTTACATCCCCTGATTTTGTCTTTGTCTCATTATCAGGGGGTATTCAGGCTATCGACGCTCATATGTCTCAGAAGGCGGCTGAGGAAAAGGCCGACGCGGCACAAGAAATGGTAAATGATTATCATGCCAAGGAACAGAAGGCTCTGGGCCAAGTTGCCAAATGTCAGAATGAGTTGAAAAATCAAGAGAGTAAAATTAAGACGACCCAGAAGAATCTTGAAGAGATGGAAAAGCGAAAAAAGCAGCTAACCGACTTCCACAAGGATGTTCTGAATCTGCAGGAGGCCCTCAGGGGCTGCTCTAACCTGGTGGGGACCCTGCATTCGGAGGCAAATGCAGTTCGGGTAACAAGCCAGTATGTCTTCATTTACGATGCCTTGAAGCCTCAAATTGATAGTATCACTCATCACCTGCATCCGTTCCTGGATGCAAAAAACCCTGAGCACCAGCTGCTGGACTGCCCCAAGATCAGGCGAAGTATCAAGAAATTGCAGTTCTTTTCTGAGACCCCGAGTACTTTGGCCAGAAATACTTACACTCTTAAGGAAATGGTAGATGTCAAGGGCATCGAAAGGTACTTTGTCATTGGTTTTGTCATCCTGGCCTTGCTCTGGGTAACTGGCTTTTTGGCCAAAATCCTTCTGGTTATTGTAATTGGCTGTGTCATTTTCTGTTTCCTAGCTTAGTAGATAGATCTCTGTTTAAGGAGCACCTCCCATTCTGTGTGATGACCCGCAGCCTGGCACAAAAGCAACGAAGTCACAAAAGTAGGTAAAGTCCTTTTAATTTCTCCAACTTGCCCCCCAATGTCCAGTTATCATCAGCTGGAGAAAAAAATCTCCCAAGAACAGTTTTTAAAGTGAAGAAATTCAGTCCAAACCCAAAATATATATAAATTATGAATAAAAACCAACACAAACCACACTGCAGCAATTAACGAGACAGGGCAGGATAAGGAATTGCAGACTTCAAAAGATAACAAAACACACACAGTTGGGAGGATGCCAGAATCCAGATAAGACTTGATAAACAAAGTTAATGCACGCTTTCCTTCCAGCAAGGTGCTGTGCGCAAACACCCTTTTTAAATCCTGTTTTCCCAGCTGCAGCTAAAGAAGGGAATCAGGGCCCTTTTCTCCCCCGTTACTCATAATTGCTCCCTTCTCCATTCCTCCCTGCATGCCCTAGGATGAAGAGGGGGTGGCCCTTGGTCTTCCTCTGAATGCCCAGTCAGACTGTGCCCTTCCCTGGTTTCTTCCACAGCCACCGGAGCCACACTCCCATTCCCTGTTAGCTGCTCAACCTCCTCCTCAGAATCAGATTCCTTGACATTCTGTGAATCTGTTCCAGTGCAAGTAGTCCTTGACTTACGACCACAGTTGAGCCCAATATGTATGTTGCTAAGTGAGAAATTCCTTTTCTTGCCACATTTGTCAGAGCAAATCGCTACAGTTGTTAAATTAGTCACCCGGTTGTTAAGTGAATCTGGTTTCCCCATTGACTTTGCTTGTTGGAAGGTCACAAAAGGGGTTCACATGACCCCAGGACTCCACAACCATCATAAATATGAGTCCATTAGCAAACATGGGAATGTAAATCACATGACCATGGGGATGCTGCAACAGTCATAAATGTGAAAAATAGTCATAAGTCACTTTTTTTCAGTATTGTTGTAAGTCAAGGACTACCTATAATTCTATGACTTATATTTCTTGCTTTAAAGTTGCATTTTTATTTGAAATATTGTCAGTGGTGGACTATGAATCCAGTCAAGCAGAGGTGTCAAATTCACGGCCCACAGCCGGATGCGTCATGCGTTGGCCACACCCACCCCTGGTTTAGGGAAGGGAAAACTTGTGAAACAGCACATGATGACAATGTGACAACATGAGTTTGACACCCCTGCAGGAAAGGAATAAAATAGTTGTCGTCATTAACCTATCAACTCCTAAACTCTCAGATAAATGTATAGATTAACGCAGGCAATTAAGGAGAAAGAGCAAACGGAATACTATCTGATATGGGATCTATTTTACCAATGGTTAAATAATAAAAATGGAAAATAGAAATAGGGAAACAAAATAAAGAAGATATGTTAAAAGAGATAAGTAAATATTATTACTAATATGTTGAATTTTATGTGAATATTATAGAATTAATATTAATTTCACTAAGGATGTTGTGATTTTGATTATTGTTTAACAAAGACACTTGTACACAGACAACACACTGTTCAACTGAAGGTGGAATGATTATATTAAAAAAAAAATAAAATTATTTCAAGAAAAGGAAGTCTGCTGACAAGATATGGCTGGCTGGAGGGTATTGGTGTCAGTGGGTAAACCTTTTTCCTTCCAAAAGGAAGGAGCCCTTGGGTACATACCAGAATGAGGAATGGGGGTGCAGTTTTCCTTGGGGTTCATGGCTCCTTTTATTTCTCCTGCTTCCCCAGCAAAATGGCAGGCAGTTCCATAGGTGAACCATGGAGGAGTGATTATTGTGGTTCGTGGCAATCAAGTCAGAGGAGTCAGGGGAGATGGAGGGGGTGCCTGGGTTACCATCAAAATCTGGGTTACCATCAAAGCTGGCAGAAGGATCTGAGGAGCAGGAGGTCTCAAAGCCAGATGCAGAGTAGGGCCCATCTACTCATGCTCAGGTAGATAGACAGCTGTTTTTGGGACCTGAGATGAGCGAGGGGGCAGAACAGCTGGGCCCTGTCCCAGATGAGCGAAGATTTATTCGGAGTGAACATGCCTACCTGGGTATATCATAATTCATGTTCTCCAATGGGACACATCCATAGCCAAAAGTCATCAATCATGCTCTCCAGTTATAATTTTGTGAGCCAGAAACTTCGGTCACCGAGAAATTATCTATGAAAACATTTAAGGAACGCACTACTTCCCCCCCCCCTTTCTGTTGGCAACTCTAAAAGACCAGAGAAATACAATATTTTATGAGTTGACACATCTGCTCACAGAAGCACAGAGAGGAGAGCAATGCCGGACTGAGGGTCAACTATTCAGGAAAAGGAAACGTTAACAAGCCCCTCCCTGGCTGAGATATAAGGAGGAGGAGTGTGGGAGGTGTGGGTGTTGGAGATATCCGTTAATGCTCCAGAAGAGTTCCCTCCGGCGGATTCCTTGCCAGGATTTCTTTGCCACTAACCAGGTCGGTCAGGACCTTTTGTGTTGGGATTGAAGTGCTAATTGAGGGAACTCAGAGACTGTTTTGGCTTGTGAATCCCCTAAAAGGTGTGACCTGGAGCTTTGTGAATTCCTGCCTTTCTAAATAAAAAGGGTTTTTTTTCCTCACGAGTTGGCAGTTGATTTGGGGCTCATGAAAGCTGGGTCAGAACAGTGATTGCTGGAACCCAGGAGAGAGAATACCATTCTTATCTCTAGGCGATGCTGTTCCAAAGGACAAGGACTGGGATAGAGAAGCACAATTCATTGGTCTCATAAGACAATAAAATTCAAAACAGTTGATAGAATTCAAAATTTCAGTGTATTGGATTAAAACCAGGCTGTCCTGGAGATCATGTCTCATTTAGTAAACCAAATATTTGTTCAGACAAAAGCCATATCTACATTTATTCTGAATTAATGCTGAACTGGTAAATATCAGAGTGTTTACAGAGTGTCTACTATTGTGATACAACCCAGGAACAAAACACAGTACACAGAGACTTTTAACAGTTGTTTATGTACAAGACTACTACATACATACATACATACATACATACATACATACATACATACATGTGTTAGGAAAACACCAGGCAAGCAATCAACCTTCAACTCTACACAGAGAACTGCAATGGAGAGAACATGAGAGAGAGAGAGATGCCCTCACATGGCCTCCTTTATATAGACAGCTTCTTAAAGCGGCAGTATGCTGCTGACTCATCCTCAGTTCATCATCCTGGCGTAGCCTTACAGCAGCTGGTCAGCAATTAAATTTTGACCCTTGACACTCCATGGGTCAATCCTGAAGCAAATCTGGTTGAGGACATCTTTGCGGCTCCAGGGTTGCCACAAGACAGGGAGGGGGAAAATAGCTAGCTGGGGGTTTGTAGTCAAAATGAAAAGCTTTCCTATGGGAACTGTAGAAAGGGAACTTCATGAGGACAGTGGTGTCACCCAGAAGGGAAAAGGCCCAGGGGGAACATTAGACCATGGGAACAGGTTGCTAGGGAAAAGAAATCAATAAAAGAATTGGAGAGGTGCGCCTAGACAAAAGCCAGCAATATAAGAACTACCAACCAGCAAAGAAGGAATACAATAGAAGATCTACAAAAAGCCATCAGATCTAAAAGCTATCAGAGGAAAACATAACGGTAATACGCAAGCTGCCCGGAAGGTATTTGTGTTTCGCGCCTTGTCTGTGGTTGCCTTCTGGTGGAAGAAAAAAAGACTCTGACAGGGTGTTATATGTCTAACCTTAAACATTTAAACAACTTAACAAATTCATTATACAAGGGAGAAAAAAGGGTATAAAACTTGGGAATAATTATCATTCAAAGTGTAGCTAGCTAGCTCCCCAGGGAATGGCCAGTCTGGTCTCTCGCCCTTCCTGAAATAAAAAATGCCAGCTTCAAGCAGTTGTCTGTATCCTTTGGCCGGAGCCTCTCCAGCGGTGAAACATTTTAACCCTAGCAGAAGCACTTTCTCAGACATTCTACATTGGTCGACCCCGAAAGATTTATTCCGGCCAACCCTGCCACCGGACGGGCCCGCAGATCAATTCGCGGATGGGACGTTCTTTGTCCGGGAACCTCCACGGACCCAGCAGGCGGCATAGGTGTAAGGGGTTGGTGAGCCTTTATCTGCCTCACACAGCTGCTTGATAGAGAGGTGGAGTACCCGCTATCATTTCTAACCTTTACTGTGCTAAGCGAAGTGGAAGCGGTGGTCTTGATTCAGGTTGTGTTGATGTGCGGTTTCTCTGCGGAAGAGAAGACACCCTCACCTCTCCAGTGATTGCCGCCGCACCCAATCAGCTTGCTAGCTCACAAGCCCGTGACCGGCTGGATTTGAGGACGCAAGGCGGTGATCCGGAGTGTGAGTCCTCTCTGAAGGGATGCCTGAAAACCGAGCGCTGGAAAGGCAATGGTGTTGGACAATAAATAGAAGCAGGAAAATAGGCTGTTGGTGCATTCCCGCAGCAAAGCCTGTGCGTTAGAAGGGCCGTACCGGCTGTGCAAACAAATGGAATAGTTTGCCTTCAAAGAGGAGCAGGTCTTCCAAGATCCCCCTTTAAGGGAGATTCTGAAAACTGAGGCGGAGTGTGGAGAGGCCCGTTACCGTGCTGCTATGGGCGCAGACGGTCCTCAAGTCCTGTTTTAAGGGGCGTCTTCAAGGTACCGCGGAGCTGTTCCTAGGGAACGGGACCTGTACTCCGGGTGTGGGAAACCGAGTCCTTTTCAGACCTTTTTTTTCTGAAAACTGACAGCGATAGCCCGGCTAACAAAATAATCCCAATAGTTAGGGAATATGTGAAGTTGGTAGCTCGAGCGGCAATGGAGAGGCCCCTTGGATAATACTTGAGGCTTGGGAGAAAGGCAAGTGCTTTGTCCTCCTGGAATGATAAAAGAGATGCAAAAATTGCAAAAGTGCGCTTCATTGCGAGATGACACGGAAGCGAATTGGGCTGATAGCGGTATTTAGATATAAACCCTAAAGCCTTAGAACACGCACTAACCAGCCAATACCTTTGTACTTGTGGGTTGAATATGGCTGGACAAAAACCTGATTGAGGGAAAGATCAGGAAAAACTGAACCATATCCCTGGATGACAACTGAGGCACAGATTCACGGTCCCTTTTTAAACAACTGTGCATAAATGTACCTTGGGGACGAACTTACAAGCATCACTTGTTATCTCTTACTCTAGCCCTCGCATTCTCTTGAAGCCCTCTGTGTCTGATATCCTCATAATCAGTAGGTTGGTTAGAAATCGGATACCAGCGCTCGCTATCCCAACAGTATTCAACTTGAAGTCATCTTAGGACAGCACAATCCATCTGGGGGTACATGACCCAGCTGCTACATCACATACCCAGAGCAAAAAATACTTATTAGAGTTAGAGGAAATTGGAAAAAGCTCTAAATTCGGTCTAATTCCAAGAAACCGACAAAGGAAAGGAACCCTGTGCTCTTGCTTTTGGTCCGCCTAACAGAGCAGCTGTTTGCATTGCCCTCTAGCTTAGTGCCCCAAGGACCAGGGATTTTCCCTCGCGCGTGGATCATCCCCTTAGATAACGTTAACGAATTTCCATCACTGTCGTTCTCTAAGTTGGGCACTTTTAGACAAAGCAGAGTTGCAGATCTGCTAACTTTGTCTATGACAAGAGACTAAGTTGAAAGAGGAAGAGAGAGAGAAAGTGTGGAGGAAAGACAGGAAGACCTGAAAATGTTTGCTGTTAGTGCAACATAATGGCCAGACAATGCTGGTAGAATTCTTACAATCAGAAATGCTGCCATTGCGGATAAAGCAGGGTGGGCGAAGGCAATGCAGCTTGCTATCGGGTAGTGGACAGGAAGGGCATTTTAGGGCATGTAGCATTACCCCCCCGCCATCAACCGGTATCACCCACTCCTAGAAATTGAAGCCAGGGCAAGTAATCCAATCCATTACACTGGCACCAAAGTTTCGTCATCAAACCACCAGCGCTCCCTTATCCTCCATAACACAACCATACACCTCATGGGAGAAAGAGAGACCTGTGAGTTACCCCTTCTTGACTAGAACTGAAATGAAAGTATCTGAGTTCTAGGCTACCTTTAACGGATAGCTATCCCCTTAGTAATGGCCCGACGGGCAAGCCCTCTCTCCCTGTTCTTACCAGGAAAGAATAACAATTGCTTAGACTGACTGGAGCCACCCCTCATTATAGTCTGAGCACGTATAAGGCGCTGCACTGGCTGAAGGGGCTCAGACTACATATGGAGTGGGAGGGAAAATATCCTGCTAGAATTTACTCAAAACATACCAGGAGAACCTAGGCCTTTAAAGAGACATGGCATTCACTATTATGCCCAGGTCCTACTGTATCCCGTTAGGAGGATCTCCTTTGAAAATGGGACGCTCCTAAACATGTGGAAAACGGGCTGCAATAGAAATCTCAGGAAGGAAAGCACAACCATCATGCTATAACCAAAAGGGGCTTCATGAGGATGTTAAAAGCTACTCGCCTCCTGTATGGACTGGGTGCATCAGAGGTGGGACTACTTAAAGAGCACACCAGTTACTATCCAGTAAACATGAGGACCTCATGTGTGCCCCCATCAAATTCTGCAGAGCATTCTCCTATGCAGAATTAATCCAAGCATACCTACACAGGGGTTCTCATTAAATGTACTCTCCTGCACACCCCATTTTCTGTTCTTAATGTCAGGTGAACTGGGCCCATAGTGCCTAATCCATTCCACTATATCACTGAAGTCCAGCCTCAGCCACTTATTTTCTGTATTATTTGTTCTGCTGCCCTTTTTTTTTTTTTAGGCTTCCTGTGGATCCAGATCCCATATCTATATGCCTTTCTGGCAGTCAACATATACTTGGCTCGACTGCCAAAAGAGGGTTATACTGAGTCCCCACCTATTTTCACATAATATTAAGCAACCTCTCCTCTGCTCCCTGTGATGGTGAAGCAATAAAAAACCCTAAAGATTCATTTGATCCAAGGAAAAGGTTTTTTCACGTGTCTGCAGGACGGGTCCCTCGGCATGAGGAGGAACAGCAAGAGCAAACATTCAGCAGCATTTTTTCCCCCTCTTACGAGGCTTGGACTCCTTCTTTCTGTTTTCAAACTGTAATATATTTCGAAGGGTTCTACTAGCTTCGCCGATTTAGCAAAGTAGTTATTACGGTTTCTGACATCGCAGCCTTTATTCAGTTCCCATTGTTCTCGCACTTATCTTGTTTTTTTCTCTTGTGCACAACTGGAACACTTCTTATTTGAGCGAACTAAACTGAGTTTGAGACCCAACTTCCTTATTTCATTCAATGAGCCATCAGATGCTCTTCTGTTTCCTCACAATTGAAACATGTGCCAGTCCGTACGGTCGCATCTCCCTGTATTGGTTATTTCCACACAATATCCCACTAGTTTTCCGATAGCATAGTCTGTTGTGATGTTCGGTCCATTGATTTTCTTCAAATTGCTACACATCTTTACTGATCTTTGAGTTAAATAATTCTAATTTATGATACTTTGTATAGCTATGGGTTACTACGGTGATGCATATCAAAGTGCGTTATTTAGTGTATTTTTTAGTTAATTTAGTTATTTATTTGTTGTTCCTCTATTTTTGGGCTTCAGAGCAAAGGAATCGTTGGCTTAGTTCCTAGGGGGTAGCTGGGGTCTAACTAAGGAAAATTGGGCTCCCCGATACCTGCCTAGCGAAGCCGTTGGAAACACATCACATGGAACTCTTCGAGATTCAAGTTTTCTTCCCAGTCAAGGTTAAAGCGGACCACACAGGATAATACTCTGGTACCATCCGATCACGAACAATGTGTGACGACCAATCAAGATGCCTAGGGAGACCATTGGTCAAAAAGGGTATCAGGATCGACTAATTGTCAATCAGTAAGAATACTTCACATTGTTTTGTAGCGACTCAGAATGTTCCTAAGACTACTAAGAGATTGGTTTCCTTGGTAGTCAATTAGGGTATAATTTGTCTCGGTTCTGTGAGTTGATATCTAGGGACCAGTTGATGATTGATGGTCTATCTGAACACCATTGATTGGAAAGACCCAGAGTACAGACCTCCATTTCTCGAAGATTGCCTTCTATATTTTATCAATTATTGTTTACTATCTTCCCGCTTTCGTCTAGCACTTCCAGAATAGTAAAGGTCTGATGTGTTTTCTCTCGGTTAGTGGTTCGCTTGTTCGCTTGCCACTTTCTCTCCAACAGTTTGTTTTGGGCTCAGTTGTGCGGGTTGACTGCGTCATTTGGGCTGTAATTTTTTTATTCTGGATATTTAAATACATGCCCCATTTTCTTGCAGTTGCCAAATGGATGGGGAAATCTGCATCCGGCTCAAGAGATGGTTTCATCGCAGCCGCGCTTCCCAATTCTTTTTAAGCCCTTTCTTGTTGGCGATAATAGGCGTTGATGACTTCATCGTCTTTCCTCCGCGGATTTGACGTCTTAGTCAAATTCGTGAGATGAGTGGTGGTGGGGAATTGTTTCTTCCTTTGGTCGGCTCGTATTCATCGTTGTTTCGCGATTCATCGTTTCATTGCTTACCGATCCGATTTTTTGCTGCGTTCAGCGGCAGTGGATTCTCGCATGGCTATCGGACTAAGCGGTTATGTTGGTTTATTTGCAGCTTGCTACTCTGTACAATTCGAGTCTCTTATAAACCAGTATTATCAAGATCACCCGCATCGCTTACTTTAATCAGAACTGCACTCCCCCTATTTGTCGGAGGGCTCCCACAATCCAGCGATGTCTCCGCTTCTTTCTGGTCTCTTAGATAAATTCGTGCGCTTGATACGGTTTGAAACCACCGATTGCATAGCGTGGGTTTGCATCTTTGGGCTTAGACAGTTTATGATTTGACATTGCTGGAGGCTTCGCAAAGCCTGGCCATTTTGAGATTGTGGGCCGCCGAAATGTGTTCAGCAAAAACACTACTATTACGATAAGGAAAATCTGGATATCTAATCATATACATTAATTACCAATTACATCTGGAACGGTCATACGTGGGAATTCCCAATATCTTCATTCATTTGGATATGAGGGTGCGGGCGCTGCGTTGTTTCAGCCGTTGTTCTTCGTTGGTTTATTTGTCGCTGATGTGCAGTCTCGCGTTGAGGGCGATCGAAAATGTTTGCTGTGGCTAGTGCAAATAATGCAGAAACAAATGCTGGTGAGAACTTTTCATTCAAAGATGCTGGCTTGTGATAAGCAGGGTGTCGCAAGGCGATGCCAGCAGCTATCGGTTGGACGGAAGGGCATTGTTAGCAGGCAAGTCTAGAGGCAACCCCTCCCGCACCGTATACCGACCACCTAGACATGAATCATGCATATTCATCCATATAACTGAGCACCAAGTTCAGTCAGCGACACCACCAGGCTGCCCTTTCTCCAATAAACAAACAATCAATTCATGGGAGCAAGGTAGAGGACCGTGAGTACCCCTTTGCTAGAAACATGACAATGAAGTACTGAGTTCCTGGCTACTTTAACGGACTGCTTCCCCTTAGAAATGGCCGAAGGAGAACCGCTTGTTCCGTCGTTTTATCGAGAGGAAGAAATACATTGCTTTAGTGTACTGAGCACCTCTCAATTGATTTTGAAGACCTATCAAGCTGCGTGGTGGAAGGGAACTCAAGGCTTAAAATAAGGAGAGTGAGGAAGAGAGATAATCACTGTAGGATTTACCACAAATAGCCAAGGAGGAACTGACTTCACAACTGACCATGAATATCACTTTTGCCCCCAGTCAAGATTGATTCAATTGAATTTTGGTACTGCTTTCCTTTTATTAGCATTTCTGTGTTCCAGGGCATACGCCATATCTATTTTGCATATTACCTAGGCAGAACAACATTAACTTGGACTCGATTGCACAGGTATTTACTGAGTCCCACCACCCTATTTTTCCAATAATTAAAAGCAACTCTCCTCCATCTCCAATATCATAATCAGTCTTTGAATTCAGTATGTTAGATGGTGGTTAAAGTTAGCATCATCAAGACTAGCTAGCATAGTAAACAAGTACCTATAAAAAGGTTTACTCAAAGTCGGACAGAAGAGTCACAAGCCTTTCCCTCAATAGCAATATATTAACAGAAAAACTATTCTGGCTATATTAATTGCACCAGGAATCTAGAAAACTGCGCCCTAATCCAGTAGAACTATTCTAGCCATGGAACCCGAAGACACAACAATAATAGAGCTTTACTGGGATACTGGGAATACTAAACGCCAACAGATGGATCCTGATTTGGTGAATTAGCCCGAACTCTCAGTCATAAACAGCAAAACATGCCTGATCCAACTGATGTCCAAATTCTGGACAAAATACTTCAGACTATGAACACCTGGCATCAGCCCAGATGGGGGCTACGATGCTATAAGAACCATAGTATTAATTAATTCCACCCAAAATGAGAATTAGGTGTATGACTTAAAGCGTTTAAACAGCAATTTTGGCCACCACGAACCGTCGCTTATTGTTCTAGAAAACCTAATCCCCAGGAAAGAATAAGTCAGGCACTGTCCCGGCCTTAAGAGCCGGATCGACAGCTACAGTCCAAACTGCGTGAACATCTAGGATTTAGGTACTGGCATCCTGCCTTCTAAAAGTCCCCTGAGTTTTTGCATTCTCTTAAAGGCCAGACAGCTTTATCAAAGGTTTCGACTCAAATTGACGCTGAACTTTTTTACATCTGATCTATTTACTTTGAAAATGTAATACTCTACAGTTCCATGACTCCCCACAGAACAGGAGAAGCCATCTCCATGATTGCTCCAATTTAGGTGCTGATGCTGACTCCCACGCTCGATCTAGAAGATTCCAAACAATGACTACAACCAAACCGACTTGGAATTTTAGGTTTCCATCCTACATGCACCGAACAGAAACAGGAGCGAGCTGTAGTAATCTCTACAGAATTATATGGTATTCAACAACGAACCTTCCTATTTCCTGTCAACAGCAGCTGGGCTAATAGGCATTACGCGTCTCTCATAAAAAAAAAAACAAAAAAAACAAA
>BHFT01040361.1:0-18455 GCA_004320025.1 Laticauda laticaudata
GGCTGTGGTCTGAAAGTGAGATCCAGGTGAGTTGCTCCCCTTTTTATAGCAATATAGGTTTTTTCCCCTATTGTCTTTTGCATCCTCTAGCATCCTCTGACATCCTAATATCCAAGATAGGTCCTCTGCAATGTTTTTTTTGTTTTAAATTGCGCTTTCTATGGACTCATCACGTTTCATCTTCTCCGTCCGTGCTACTAATGCTGCGCGTCCCCATTCCACGTCCGTTCTTCTGCTCCTCTCTTGTCTGCTTTCTGCTGAGCAGATGCAAGTGCGCGGATGCGCAGCGGATGCTGCGATTGTAGCGGAGCGTAACGGATGCCAATGGATGCAGAAGGATGTCCTCCGTATGCCTAGCAGATGCCAGAACAGGCCGCGTTGGATTACATTTCGCTCAAAAGTTTTGAAGGCACTCAAAACCTTTTGAAGCGATGAAATGTCAATAGACAGATGCTGGATGGATAGAAGGAAGCAAAACCGGAGGCAGTGAGTAGTACAGAACGGAAGCATCGCGTTAACCAACGGATGGCAAGTGTTTTTCTCCGTTTTACATTCTCTTTCCATCCGTTGATGCAGTGTGACAGGGGCTTTAGCAAATGCATAAAAACGTGATTCTTACAAAATAGTCAGTGGTATTATTTCCTTTTTGATTCTATTACTTCCAAAGGAGCTACTCTGCAGCAGGTGTTACCTAAATAAGATCAAATTCAATAAAATCTTATACTAAAAGCAATATTAATGAATTATAAGCTGTCTTTCAATTCTGTTTAAGTCATTATGAAATCCCTAAACTGTGTCTTAGATTTGTAAAAATAGAGAAATGTTCATTTAGTGATAGAATTCCTAAATGTTTGATTGAGCAAAATTTTAGAATTCCTAAATGTTTGATTGAGAAAAAGTGAAGTTGTAAAGCTCAAGGATCTGCAAGTATGCTATCTTTGCCCTAGATAGGACCAAGATCTAAAATGCTTTGTAGCTTGGTAGGCTAATAGATTTGAAATGGACTAAAATTTGAAAAGCAGTTTCCAGTACAGTATATCATGTAGAAATGAATGACTTTCTTAAGTAGTTCTTGCTTGATATCTTATTTCCTTGATTTTGTCCATGTTTCCAAATTATGCAGAATAAATGTTAGTGTGCACATCCATCTATATATCCTGAAATATTAACATTGGTAAGCATAGTGTGGAATGAAGCATAATTTTGTTTAATCCAACATATTATTATGTGGTAGAATTGCCAAAACAGAATTTGTTGTGAATAAAATTCAAATATTTTTCTATCCTCAATGTTAGAATTTATAGGAAATTTCAGTATCTTCTGAATCCTCGTCAGGTTTACAGCCTTGCAGGAAATGGACCAATGCCAGGGTAAGTCTGTATGTTATCAAACATGAACTTTTTCAATAACACAATGATATTTTTGAAATATTGTATAAAGAGAAATTCACTAAAGAAATACATTGCTGTAACTTGATGACATAGTTGAGGGTCCTTCCAAATTTTTAAGTATAAGAACTACTTTCTAATTGATATATATTAACAAAGTTTCTAAAAAGGATTACAGTGCTTAAAAAAATAATCACACATGCACACATAGTAGCATAATGCCACAAGAGGGTAGTGTTTGTGAATATTCATTTTTAAATTTTAAGATCATTTCCCATTCTCATTTTCTCCATTTAAGAAACTGTTTAGTCTTGAAACATTAGAAAATAAATTGCAAAAACTTCTAATTAATTTTCTGTCCAATATTGCATCGCCGTGTTTGTTTGTGCTTTTCTTAGGCAAGTTAATTTAATTCTGACTTTTCAGGCCATGTGTGTACATATACATATATTTGTGAAATTTATTTCTTTGTCATGGCTATCAGCTGGATACAAATTTCTTTTAGTAACAGTGGCTTTATAAATCTAGTTAGTTCAATTAACATACGCTTACAAATAAGAAGGCAAAGAGTCAGGCACACATTATTTTTACTGACTGTATTTTTCACCTATCAGTTAGGATTTCACCCAATCTTAAAAGACCTATACTTAGAGGCCTAAGTCACTTTTAAAGGCAGCTATCATGGGCCAAGCTATGTTTCAAAACTAGAGAGCATAGTTAATCAGATCAGGTCACACAGATAAAGCTCTGAACACATCCTTAAATATAATTCAGATATTCAACTGGAGCATTCCAGTAGCCAGCTGGAAAAGGGATATGTTAGCTTGTCTGTGGCCAACCCTAGTTAAAAGGACTAATGTGGCTGGAATTGATGCTCCATTTTTCTATCCTCTCTTATTATTCCTAAGTCATATCACTTTGCAAATATTCATAAACATTTGAATTGAAGGTTAATGTACTGCTTCTTTGGACATTATGACTCACTAAACATTCTCCAAAATATTGTTATTTTGGTAGTTTATCATATCTCTGTCTATATTGTAGTTCATTATTCAGAAAGGAAATGACTGTTATCAGATTCACTCCATTTGAAAAGTAAAATGTTTTTAATTCTCATTCCTGGATGTTCCTTTCTGTTTCTGAGTCCCTGAGGATGAACATAATGTATTTGATTTCAGTAACTTCTCAGTATATTGATTTAATTAGACTAACTTTCCAATATAGGATTTTACTTACTTCTACGACCTAATTTATTGCTATTTTTATTCTTTCTTTTTAAAATTTCTTCAATGAGCCTTATGACTGAAATAATATGGATTTATTTGCATTTTTAAGGTATAATTTCTCATTTATTTCTACAATTTTCACAATTTTTACTTTAACTAACATGACCTAAAAGTAGAAGAGTGTAAATAAGCTGAATTAATTCTTCCTGCTTACTGTGATTTAGTATTGGCTGGCTGTCAGGGCTCCAACAAATCCACCCTCATTCAAATCAAAAGTCTCTAACCGCATCTCAGAAAAAGTAACTTGGTTTATTAGAAATTGCCATCTTGGTGCATGACTGGGTGTAGCCGATACAAAATCATATCATACATTTCCCCCTTGACCCTGGTCATTCCCCTACCCCCTGGATGTGACTTCTCCAATGGGACACATCCATCTGTAAAAGTCATCCATCATGGTCTCTGTTAGATTGTGGGAAAAAGAGACTCGAGACCAGTGTGACTTTCAGCTCTTTATTTGGTTCCTTGATCAGTTCTACTCACAGAGCCACGGCAGCCTCTTTTATAGTGGCTGCTCGTGGCTCACGGCCAATGACAGCTCTTTGAATCTCTTGCCGATCTGGTGGGCCAATCGCAAGGCGGCAATGCGAACCAATCAGTCTCACGCTTTTGAACCAATCAACAAGTGGAATTTATGGACCAATCAGAAAAGGGTAGTTCAAATATGTTAATATAGAACACCCCTCCCCTCTTGGTTCAGTCCGACCTATGTTACATAGTCCCGTAAGTAGGCAGGGCTTTCTATGGTTTCTACTTGACCTGCGCAGCTCAGTTGCGGTGTTGTCTTCGGCTGGTTCGGACAGATCTCTGTCTCTCCTCTCCTTCTGGGTAGAACCTCCTGGAAGGGTGAGTCAGCTCTGCCTCTCCCACCTGGTCTACCCAGGCTGGTTGAGTTGGCTCTGTCGCTTCCGCCTGGCTCCTCCAGGATGGCTTGAGTCGGCTCAACTGCCTCTTCCAGGACTGGCCTTGTGTTGGTTTTCCACTGCCAATTCCCTTCTGCCGAAGTCTTCTGCAGGTAAGTAGTTTTGGTTTCTGCTAAAGCTATCAGACAGCTGGCTCAGCCCCGTGATGTTGAGAGCCCCTTCCTCCATGACATGGGGTATTAGCCCAATACCGATGACACATGTACTGAGGCCGGGCTTGGCGTGGGTGGAGAAGAGCAGTGTAGTGGGGCTGTCTGTCTGCAGCTGGGTGAGGAATGGCATGGGTTGCATCGGTGGCGTGGGGTGGCATTGGTGGCATCCGATGTACCTGTGCCTGGACTGGGAAGGGCTGCCTGTGCTGTGGGACCTCCTGGTAGCTGTAGCCCTTGGTAGAGGAGGGCCTGTGGAAAACCTTGGAAGGGCAGTGACATCACCTGGGGTGGAGGAGAGACCTGGACTGGGTGGGAGGCAGGTTCATCTTGGTCTGGAGGGTTGTGAAGCAATCGGTGATCCTGTCCTTCACCACCTGGTATTGTTGTTTCCGACATGTTCATGAGGTCTGGTTTGACGTAGGTGAGGAAGGGCTTGTGGTTGGAGGATGAGTAGTCAGTGTGTAACCAGCTGAAAGAGGAGATCTACGCTGCTCCTGGTGGTGTCTCTTATCGCAGCAGGACAGTGTGGCTTCGCCCTCCGGTCTGCCTCTCTGCCTTTCTGTGGAGGTGGAGCTGGGGTGGATGCGGGTTGGGATGTGATGGAAGTGCCATCTCCTTTCTCCCACTGCATCAGTGGTCCTCCAGCGCGCCGCCAGGGGTAGTACAGCTGTCGGGGAGGTCTCCATCGTGGCACGCTCCACAGATACCTGCCTGGACACAGGAGCTGACTCTGTCCAGAAGAGGAACTGGCTCTCAGCAGGGCTGCCTGAGAGAGAGGGTTGTGAGAGGGGCTGCTCCTCAGTGGCAGATCTCACCCTCCCAAGAAGCTGCACTTGGCCATCATGGAGGTCTCCGTGGTCCGTCAGCTTGATCGCGGCCTGGAGAGATTTCTTGAGGTGCAGCTTCCGCGTACCAGGTGTGCATGTGTTTCCACCAGCTGAGGAGCACCTCCAAAGTGTAGCCAGGCTCTTTGCCTTCTCTCTCCAAGCAGCCTGCTTCCTCTTGGTGTCTCGATAGAGCCTGTGTCCCTTCCGCCAAAGATATTCATTCTCCCTCAGCCACTCCAGCACCTCCTCGCTCATTTCCTCTTCCATTGTGTATTGCCTCCTCTCCTGTTCACGCACGTCTGCCTCTTCTTCCCTTTGGGCAGGGCCATATGGGCCCTCATCAGAAGGCTTCAAGGTTGTAGGGGCTGCTCCTCCATGCCACCAGCAGCAGCAGCAGCAACAACAACAGTAGCAGCAAAAGCAGGACCAGCAGGACCAGCAGGACCAGCAGCACCAGCAGCACCAGGAGCAGTGCAGCAGAGTAAGCACCACCAGAAGCAGTCAGCACCAGGAGCAGTGCCAGCAGAGTAAGCACCAGCAGAAGCACCAGCACCAGGAGGCAGTGCCAGCAGAGAGTAAGCACCAGCAGAATCACCAGCACCAGGAGCAGTGCCAGCAAGTAAGCACCAGCAGAAGCCACCACCAGAAGCAGCATCAGCAGAAGCACCACCTCCAGAAGCAGCATCAGCAGAAGCACCAGCACCAGAAGAGCAAGCCCGGGCAGCAGAAGCCCCAGCAGAAGCAGAGTCAGGCCAGGGGGTGGGAGGGTGGCCCTGTCCCTCTTGCCAGGGCTGGCAGCAGATGGCAGAGGCTTCAGTTTCTTCCCTTGGTTGTTGGGTTGCTGGCTGGCTGCTGGCTGGCTGGTGGCTGCAAGCTGTGCCTGGAAGCAGGTCTTTCCTCTAAATGGTGACCCTGCTTGCGAGCTGCTTCTCTTATATCCACGGGCTGACACAATGCATCCTCCCCGCATGCGAAGTGACGCTCTGCATCCGCTGGCATCCGCTAGGCTTCCGCTAGGCTTCCGCTCTGCATCCCGCTTCATCTGCTCGGCATCCGCTCTGCATCCGCTCTTTCCATTCCGCGTCTGCTTTGCTGTGCTTCCCCGGAAGCCTGCGCGGATGTGGCCATCCGCTTCCATCCGCTTCCATCTGCTAGGCTTCTTGTGGACCATCCATTTCTATCCGCCCCTACGTCCTCCCTCCGTCCGTCCTTTCCGTGTTTGTGCCGCTCTAGTTATGCAAATTCGGGGCACTTTTGAGAGCGGATAACAACGGAGACATTTTGCTCATCCGCTGTGTCCTTTTTACAAACGTTTTGCATCCATCGGCCAGTGTGACAGGGCCTTTAAAGAGAGTAATAAACATTGTAGCAGGTAATTCAATCTAGTTTTTATACTGATTGCAACAATAGCCTGAGATATCTAATATAGTCTTTTGCCTGAAATTACTACTTCTGACCTGATGCCTCTCATGATGAAAGATTGCCTGGTAAAATACTTATTTTGTTGTCACTTTAAATTCTTTAGTAACCAAAGCAATCCATAATCTGACTATAATGGTAACTATAACTGTAAACATTATCGGTAGATATTTGGGGAAAGGAAGGATAAATTTGAATTGCATAGGTAAACCATAGCTTCTTTCTTTTAGTTCTTTGTACTATTGTACTTGAAATTTTTTCAGTCCCCAGCAAAATCCTTACCAAGATCCAACACTTCTAGGAGAAAGCAAGTTATGGAGAACTATCTCAAAGGCTTATAAGTATTTAATTTCCCATGCAGGGATGAGCAGAACTGCTTCTTCAAAACATACCTGCTTACTATTTTGTTTTATTTTAATGTTTCTTATTACTGAACTAAAATGAGCTTTGTAAAAATAAATAAAGATCACTCCTAATATCTAATTTAAATATTTGTTATAAACTGTATTATTAAAATTTTCCCATTGGCCAGTGAATCTTCTAACAGTGTTTCAATACTAGTTCTATCTTCTGTATAGAATAGATACTTTTTTCCAGAGTGTTATGCTTTTGACTGCCATTGAAGGGTGTTTGTCTACAGCAATACTTCAATGACCTGTGATCATAATGGTTCTGGAAATGATGACCTACTTTGCTTTCATACCTAGTGTTTTCATGTGTTTTTTGAAAAATTTGTTACCATATTATGCCTAAATCTATTTGTCATTAACTGGGATTTTAAACTGCAAAAATTTGTTACTCATCTATTACGAGTACACCTCAGTTTTGAACAGTCCAAACAATTTACCCAAAATGAATATGCCTATAATGTGCTACTTCCATTTTTCCTTTCATAGGTTTATGTGTTCTATTTATTTTATGAAAGTATTCACATACAAAAATATCCACTTCATCATAGCTCCAGTATATTTAATTGCTTTTGGGGTGCAACATTCATATATATATGCCGAAATGTTGCTACAACTTTAAAAGCACAATTAGAATGATGTGGGAAAATATCAGAACAAAGCTGAATATCGTGTGTGTGTGTGTGTGTGTGTGTAGGTCTAGGTGTGTTTGGGTCTTTTCCCATGTAAGATTAAGAGTATCTTGGTGATGTTTCGACGAGGTCCCACTTGTCATCCTCAGGCTGGTGTTTTTGGCTTTGTGTCAGTGCACCAGCCTGAGGATGGGGAGTGGGACCTCGCCAAAATGTCACCAAGATACTCTTAATCTTATATGGGAAAAGACCCAAACACACCTAGACCTACATACCTGTACCCATGAAAATCTACAAAAACATACACACANACACACACACACACACACACACACACACACACACACACACACACACACACACAGAATTATTTTGCAGTGGGAGTACATTATGTCTACTGTATAGTGCAGATTTAATTTGGTTCTGTTTAAAAACTGTTACAGTTAACAAATGACAATCTTTACAACTAGTTGGCATCTACATACCAGTTTATCATTATATCTTAAAGTATAGTTTCCCAGGAGATTAATATTTCATTGCTCTCCATAATAAACTGCATGCTATAATGAAACTAATGTTATTATATCCCTTTGCGTTAATTACCATCTTAAGACCTATTTCACCTGCCCATATAACATAGACCATCGTATTTGAAAATTATAATTACTATGATCTATATACTATCCTGCTGCAAGCCAAATTTAGCTGTTTTTTTCCAGAGCAAGCAAGGGTAACAGCTGTGTAAGTATTCTGTTCAATGTGTTAATAAAGCAAACTTCTGGAATATAATTTCATTTTTTTTTACTTTTTCATATTAATTTTTTTTCAAGATGTTTCTGACTTTAGAGTATTGGCATGTGGTGGTGATGGTACCATAGGTTGGATTTTAGACTGCATAGGTAATATACATTTTTGTTTTACATAAAACTAGTAAGTAATGTCTGAAATTTGCTCTTTTTGTATAAATAATTCTAAATTCATCAGAAGATGCTAAATTTTCTTTGCTTCATACTGGAGTAATTAAAAGAAGGGAGGTTACAGAAAGGAAGTTGGTTATGAGAGTTTGGGGAAATTATGAAACATATATTTTTAGTTATTGAAATGCTTTTATATATTGTTGATAGGGAATGTTTAATGTTACTATAATTCTTTGTTAATATACTGAAGTTTTGTCAGTGAAATAGGTTACAGTTCATCAAATGGGAATATCCTACATAATGTCCTTATACCTCAAGATTGAAGAGATGTAAGACAGTTTATACATCTGTTTGAAGGGAGTTTGGATGTCTTCTAGTTCAACCTCATGTTCAAGCAGGACATATAATTCCAGACAAATTACTGTCTAATCTCTTGTTGAAAATCTCCTATGAGAGAGTACCCTCAATTTTTTATTATTATTCTCACTGTCAGAAAATTTATTCTTAATTCTAGATTGGATCTCTCTTTGATAATCTTCCACCTGATACTTCTTGTCTTGGTCTAAGATGTTTTGGAGGATAGGGTGACCATCTCTTGTGTATTACAGTCCATATATTGGAATATTGCTATCATCTTACTCCTAGATCTTCTCTTAGTTACTCTAGACATATCTAGTTCCTGCAACTGTTCATCATATGATTAGTTTCCAGATCCCCTATTACCTTTACCTCTTAAGATTTGCTAAATAGATAATGTGATCCTGATGTATAATACACATTTTATGTTAGATTAATTAATATATTAATATTTATGAAACAATACATGTTTATGTATGCAACTGCATACAGCAAGTTCTTGACCTATAACTGTAATGGCTCCTGCCCATTATGTTACAAATTCTGAAAATCATTAAGCAAAGTAACCATATAATCAACCTGTTTAATCATTCCCATCCTTGTTCTCCTTAATGTGCTTGTTCATTG
Source organism: Laticauda laticaudata (assembly GCA_004320025.1). Taxonomy (NCBI): domain Eukaryota; kingdom Metazoa; phylum Chordata; class Lepidosauria; order Squamata; family Elapidae; genus Laticauda; species Laticauda laticaudata. The sequence goes on from BHFT01040361.1 coordinate 8,936, forward strand.
ACCACACTAATCATTAAGTGGAGCCTCGGATGAGGAAGACCTAGGAGACCAAGCATAGGTCCATACCTGCTTTTCCTGGACCTCCCTACCTTTTAGATTTTATTTCCTCTGCTTCCCACCCCTTTGGGTCCTCATGGTTCCTAGATCTGCTTTTCTCCTCCCACTGGATGTCAGAAGCAGTCAATCTTGCCAGGACTGAGCAAAAGCCTTTCCTCCCATGTAGATCCTCATATCTCCAGACATCAGGAGTGGTCTTTGGTGTTATTCCTTGATTGGCCCAAAATGTGCAATTGGGTATTATGAACATACTGATTATTCCACACATATGGGGATGGATGATCTAACCCAGGTGCTGAAGAAAATAAAGGTGGGGAGAGAGAAGGATTCTAAGGCATCCCAAAAACTGGAGCCTTGGATTCAACTTCTCCACCACTCTACACTATCTGAAAATGGCCTTGAAAAGGGAGAAGGACCATTGCATCGCAGTGCCTCTCACTCCAATACCCAATACCCAAAGGCAGGTCAGAAAGATGTCATGATTGATGGTATTAAAGCTATTGAGAGATCAAGTGGGGGCAGGAATCCTGACTGAAAAGAATCCAGATAATCCACTTATTCTATGGTCTTCTGGAGTTGAAAGCCAACCTAAAAAGGGAATGTTCGATATTGGATGAAAATTGCCCAGATCTGCTGTTATAATTTATATGACTGATGGATCCATGAATGGAAGTTTGATAAGGGTTTGGACAGAAGGATCTGGTTACAAGCAATGAGAGAATCTGAAAGATATCTGGTGGAGTTGCTGCTCATGCAGCAAAGGCTTCTAACAACATCCAAAGCATAAGCTAAAGCCCATGTCACACTGCACCAACGGATGGAAAGAGGATGTAAAACGGAGAGAAACACTTGCCATCCATTCATTGGGTTAATGCGATGCATCCATTCTGTACTCACTGCATCCATTTTTCTTCCTCTCTATCCGTCCAAACATCTGTTGACTTTTTGAGCGGAAAATGTATCCAACGCGTCCATTCTGCATCCGCAACGCATACGGGGAACATCCGTTCCACATCCGTCATCATCCGTTACGAGTCCGCTACATCCGCTAGCATCCGCTGCGCACTGCGCAACTCCAATCTGCTCCAGCAGAAAGCAGAACAGGGAGGAAGCGAAACGGACGCGGAATGGACACAAAGCGTTAGTAGCACGGACGGAGAAAGGAAAGCGGATGCAGCTCACATAGAAAGCATTTAAAACGGAAAAAAATGTCGCAGAGGGGACCTATCTCGGAAATTTAGGATGTCTGCAGGTGACCAAGAGGAGTGCAAAAGGACACATAGTGGAAAACCTATATTGCCTATAAAAAAGGGGAGGAACTCACCTGGATATCACTTTCAGCCCAGCAGCCCTGCTGTGCAGACCTCTGCAGCCTTCATTCTGGCTCTTGCTCTTCCACAGCATCCATTCATGTCCACCATAGATAGTAAAACACTCCTTTTGGGTAGCCACCATCATTCTGCAAACATGCGAAGCCATCTACAGGCTCTTTCAACTGTTCTACGGGAAGAAAAAGGAGGCATCCAAAAAGTGTCTGGGTCCGAAGATGCCTAGAGGATGCCTAGAGGAGTGCAAAGGGACACCTATACTGCGCTGTAAAAAGGGGAGCAACTCATCTGGATCTCACTTTCAGAACAGCAGTCCTGCGGTGCGGACCTCTGCAGCTTCCATCTGCCTCTTACTCTTCCACAGCATCCAGTCACCACCATGGATCGTAACAAAGTCCTTTTGGCCAGTCACCATCCGCAACAGTCGAAGCCATCTACAGGCTCTGTGAACTCTACTACAGGAAGAAAAAGAGGCAGCCAAGAAGCGTCTGGGTACGAAGATGGTTCGCCAGAAGAGCAGAGGACGGACTGTACAACAGCTGATGGTGGAGCTCCAGGAACGAAGACACTCGTGCATTCCAGACTTCATGAGGATGCCTCCAGCCATGTTGATGAAGTTGTGGAGCGGCTGACACCCAGGTTGACCAAGCAGAGCACCAACTTCCGGCCCAGCCTGGACCCTGGGCTCAAGGTGGCACTGACTCTGTGCCACCTGGCCTCAGGGACCACCTACAGGAGCATGCAGTATGACGTAGGGTGCACCCAACACCATCAGCATTGTGGTCAGAGAAGTGGTGCAGGCCATCATCGCAAGAATACCTGGAGGAGCTCTTCCAGTGCCCCTCCACGAAGAAGGCTGGAAGAAAGTTGCAGAGCAGTGGTATCAGAGGTGGAAGTTTCCCCACACCGTTGGAGCCATAGATGGGAAAGACGTGGCCTGCAAAGCTCCAGCCAAGTCGGGTCCACTTATTCAACTACAAGGGGCTTCTAGCATCATCCTCTTCACCATGGTCGATGCTGACTACAAGTTCATGTATCGATGCTTCGGCAATAGGTCACGTTCAGATGCCCAGGTATACAACGCCAGTGACCTCAAGGAGGGCTGGAACGCAACCTCATCATGGGCTTCCAGATCAGACCCCCTGCCCAATGACACGCAAGATGTGCCCTACTTCATCGTGGGGATGACGCCTTCTCCCTCAGAACCACCTCATGAAGCCCTACACCTCCAGATGCCTCACCCGTGAAGAGAGATCTTCAACTACAGGCTGTCCAGGGCAAGGCCTTTGGCATCCTGGCCAACAGGTTCCTGGTACTTCTCACCACCATGGAGCATTGCCACCAGACCGTGAGGAGGATCGTGGAAGCTTGCTGCATCCTACACAATCTCATGCACACCCGCTACCTAGTCTTGCAGAAACAGGCTCGTGGACCTCCAACAAGCAATGGGGACATGGAGCCTGGGAATGGAGGCAAGGGCGAAACCTGATAGACACTGAGGATGTGCAAGGCCCAACAGAGCCTCACGTGAAGGGAAGAAGCAGCGCAACCTCCTGAAACACTGGGTGCAACTCCCCAGCTGGAGCAGTGGAGTGCAAAACAGGATGATAAGATTAATGGATGCTTCCTTCAGCCTTTCTCATCACACTGATAAGATTGGGCCATGTATGTTGGGGCGTGGGCCTACAATAGACAGGGCATTTAATAAAGAGTTGTGTTTATGTTCAAATGTGTGGATCAATGCTTACATTGTTATTGACAATGAAGGGCCAAAGGTGTGCACCTTGAGGGTGGACCATACAGTCCCACTATGCTTGCACTGGAGGTTTATCTATCCCACAGCTCTTCCCAAAGTATCCCTGCCCATCCCACAGCTATCCTAACCCATCCCAAAGGTATCCCTGCCCATCCCACTGCTATCCTTACCCATCCAATGGTATCCCTGCCCATCCCACTGGATCTTAACCCATCCAACAAGCATGGAAAGGCTTTAAACCATTTCTAAAAGTTTCCACCAAGACTTTATTGAAAAAAATAAATGAAGCAAGTGTGTGAAGCAAAGATAATCTTTATTAATAACAAGCTGTAAAAGAAAAATTGACCCAAGCCAAGTGTCCAAATAAAGTCAACAGGTAGCCACCCAGTCTCTGGCACTCTTTCTTGGTCACTTGGAAGTGTGCCCAGTCTCAGGGGTGAAGGGTCCAGGTGCTGTGGAGGTGGCTGGTGCTGGAGTGCTGGTCTGAAGCGCCAGTGGGGTTCCTGGCCCTGAGAGGACAACAGGGGACGGTCTGTTGAGGAAACTCTCAGACAGCTGGCTCAGCCCCGTGATGTTGAGAGCCCCTTCCTCCATGACATGGGGTGTCAGCCCCAGTACCAAGGACAGATGTACTGAGGCCGGGCTTGGCTGTGGGGTGGAGGAAGGAGCAGTGTAGTGGGGCTCTCTGGTCTACAGCTGGGTGAGGAATGGCATGGGTGGCATCGATGGGGTGGGTGGCATCAGTGGCGTGTGTGGCATCGGTAGCATCAGTGGCACTGGTGCGTCCAATGTACATGTGCCTGGACTGGGAAGGCTGCTGCCTGTGCTGCTGGACCTCCTGGTAACCGTAGCCTTGGAAGGTGAGGGCCTGTGGGAAGCCTTGGAATGGGAGGGACATCACCTGGGGTGGAGGAGCAGACCTGGACTGAGTGGGAGCAGTTCATCTGTCTGTGGGTGGTGAAACAGATTGGTGATCCTGTCTTCACCACCTGGTACTGGGGTTCCACCCATGTCCATGAGGGTCTGTTCACATAGTGAGGAAGGGCTTTCAGTTGGAGGATGAGGAGTCGGTGTGTACCAGCTGAGAGAGAGAGATCTACGCTGCTCTCTGATGGTGTCTCTTATCTCCAGCAGGACAGTGTGGCTCTGTCCCTCCCGGTTGCTTTTCTGCCTTTCTGTGGAGGTGGAACTGGGGTGGATGCGGGTTGGTTGTGGTGAAGTGCCCATCTCATTTCTCCCACTGAGTCAGGGGGTCCTCCACACACTCAACCACGGGTTGTACAGCTCTTGGGGGGTTCTCCGTCGTGGCATGCTCCACAGATTCCTGCCTGGAGACAGGAGCTGACTCTTGCCGGAAGAGGACTGGCTCTCAGCAGGCAGCCTGAGAGAAAGGGTTGTGAGAGGGGCTGCTCCCGGTCGTGTGGATCTCACCCTCCAGGAAGCTGCACTTGGCCATGACGTAGTTCTCTCTGTCCGTCAGCTTTGACCCCGCGGCCTTGCCAGATTTCTTGAGGTGCAGCTTCCCGTACCAGGTGTGCATGTGCTTCCACCACTGAAGAGCACCCTCTAAAGTGTAGCCCAGGCTCTCTGCCTTCTCTCTCCAAGCAGCCTGCTTCCTTTTGGTGTCTCTGTAGAGCCTGTGTCCCTTCCGCCGTAGATACTCGTTCTCTCTCAGCCACTCCAGTACCTCATCCTCAGATGTCCTCTCTCTATGGTTGTATGCCTCCTCTCCGTTCTGGCGTCTGCCTCTTTCTCCCTTTGGCAGGACCACATGGGCCCTCATCAGAGGGGCTTCCAGGTTGTAGGGGCTGCTCCTCCACACTACCACCAGCTGCACCAGCAGGACCAGGTGGATCAATCAGCAGAGTAAGCACCAGGAGCACCAGAAACACCAGCAGGACCAGCAGGACCAGGATCAGCAGAAGCAAACTATAGCAGCACCAGCAGCGCACGGCAGCAGCACCAGCAGGACCAGCAGGACCAGGGCACCCGCAGGACGAGGAGCACCAGAAGGGACCTGCAGGACACGAGGAGGCACCAGGCAGGACCAGGAGCACCGGAGGACCAGTAGAAACAGGAGCACGAGCAGGACCAGGAACACCAGCAGGACCAGGCAGTACGAGAGAGCCAGCACCAGCAGAGTAAGCACCACCAGAAGCACCAGCACCAGGAGCATTGCCAGCAAGTTAGCACCAGCAGAAAGCACCAGCACCGGAGCAGTGGCCAGCAGAGTAAGCACCAGCAGAAGCCAACCGCCAGAAGTAGCTTCAGCAGAGTAAGCACCAGAAAGAACACCACCGCCATAAGCAGCATCATCAGCTCCTCCAGAAGCAGCATCAGCAGAAGCCCCACCCCAGAAAAAATGAGTGAGCCCGGGCTGCAGAAGCCCAGCAGAAGCAGAGTGAGGGCCAGGGGGTGGGAGGGTGGCCCCTGTCATCTTGCCAGGGCTGTGCCAGCAGATGTGCTGAGGCTTCCCTCATGGTTGTGGGGTTGCTGACTGGCAGGCGAGGCAGGCAGGCAGGCAGGCTGGAGAGCTGTTTTCTGGAAGCAGGTCTTTCCTCTGAATGTGACCTGCTTGGGAGCTGCTTCCCTTTATATCTACGAGACTGGAGTGCAATGCCAGTTCTCCGCCGCATGGCAGCCATGAACTGAACTGTAGGCATCGCTAGGCATCCTGCGTAGGCAGTCCACCTAGGCATCCGCTAGGCTTCCGCTAGCCCGCTAAGGCTTTTCTGCTCTGGCTCATCCTGGCTATCTATCTGCTACGGCATCACTCTGGCCTCCGCATCCACCCTCTTTCCGTTCCGCGTCCGCTTTGCTGTGCTCCCCCAGAAGCCTTGCGGATGTGCCATCTGCTCCCATCCACTTCTATCCGCTAGGCCTCCATGGAGCGTCTGCTTTCCATCCGTCCTACATCCTTCCCCCATCCGTTCCTTTCCATGTTGTCCGCTCTGGTTATACAAATTTTTGCCCCTTTTGAGAGCGGATAACAACGGATGGAACATTTTTCTCGTCTGCTGTGTCCTTTTTACAAATAGTTTTGCATCCATCGGCCAGTGTGACAGGGTGTGTGTGTGAGTGTTTATATCTTGATTGGTTGGATGAATGATTATTTATTTATTTGTTTGTTTCCCTCTTTCTAATAAAAATGTATCGAAGTGGTAGAACCTTTTCCAACCCCAAAATTCTAATATTTTATGAAATTAATATTTCTACAAAGATTTTATAAACCTTTCACTATCTGCCTCTAAGTGAAAAACCAGGAGAACTGTCATGGTCAGCTGGTGCAAAATGCAAATTTAATTCATTTTTTAAAAATTTGGACAAGGAGGCTTACTAAATCCTTATGCTGTTTACCTTTTACATGTATTTTTAAATTGAAGTGCTTATCTATATCTCAAGTACTATTAAGAAAGATAAATAATTCTTTCAATTAGGAATGGTTTGTGATATGTGACGTGCATGAAATTGTTATTTTGAGAGGAAGATAGAAATAATATAATATAGAAATAAAGATTAGCAATGAAGGATAGACATGCAAAAGTTTTATGTCAGTAAATTAAATGTAAAATGTAAATAGAAATAAATATAAGATTTAAAGCAGAATACAGAATAACAGTTTTTATAAATGTGTTAGGATTTTTGATTTAAGACAAATTACTTTTAAACTTTTTTGTTTCTTATATTTAATTTTTCATGCTGGGTGATGTTCTGCCTGTTTTAATGTTTATTAAAGGCCCTGTCACACTGCCCAACGGATGCAAAACGGACACAACGGACGAGAAAAATTTTCCATCTGTTGTTATCCGCTCTCAGAAGGGGCAAAAATTTGCATAAATGGAGTGGATAACACGTACGCGGGGAGGACGCAGGGCGGATGGAAAGCGGATGCAGAACGGAAGCCCGCCTTGCCCTGGACAGCCTGTAGTTGAAGATCCTCTCTTCACGGGTAAGGAGTCTGGAAGTGTAGGGCTTCATAAGGTAGGTTGTCTCCAACGGTGTGGGGGAAGTTCCACTTCTGATACCACTGCTCTGTAACTTTCTTCCATCCTTCTTCAGTGGAGGGCACTGGAGGACTCCTCGTATTCTTCAATGATGGCCTGCACCACTTCTCTCACCACAATGCTGATGGTGTTGGGTGGCACCCTCCAGCCGTACTGCATGCTCCTGTAGGTGGTCCCTGAGCCAGGTGGTGCAGAGTCAGTGCCACCTTGAGGCCCAGGTTCCAGGCTGGGCCGGAAGTTGTGTTTTTGCCTTGGTCAGCCTGGGTGTCATGCGCTGCACAAACTTCGTCAAACATGGCTGGAGGCATCCTCATGAAGTTGGAATGCACAAGTGTCTTTGTTCCTGAGCTCCACCATCAGCTTGTGTTGTACAATCCTTCCTCTGCTCCTTCTTGTGAACCATCTTCGTACCCAGACACTTCTTGGCCGCCCCTTTTTCTTCCCGTAGTTGAGTTCACAGAGTCTGTATATTGGCTTCGCACTTTGCAGAAGGATGGTGGCTGCCAAAAGGACTGTGTTACGATCCACGGTGGATGACTGGATGCTGTGAAGAGGAAGAGGCAGATGAAGGCTGCAGAGGTCTGCAGCAGGCTGCCTGGTCTGAAAAGTGAGATGCAGATGTGTTGCTCCCCCCTTTTTATAGGCAGTATAGGGTTCCCTTTGCATCCTCTAGGCATTGTCTAGGCATCCCTGTAGACATCCTTAATATCCGAGATAGGTCCCTCTTGCGAATGTTTTTTCCGTTTAATATGCTTTGTTTCCGCTAGGCACTCTTGTTTCTGCATCCATTCTGCGTCCGTTCCACTTCCTCCCTGCGTCTGAGCGGATGGAGTTTTGCGGATGCCGCAGCGGATGCCTAGCGGATACTAGCGGATGCGTAACGGATGCAGAACGGATGCTAGCGGATGTGTACGGATGCATAGCGGATGCAGAACGGATGAATTGGATACATTTTCCGCGCAAAAGTTTTGAGCAGCTCAAAACTTTCTGAGCGGATGAAATGTCAATAAACAGATGCTGGAAGGATAGAGAGGAAGCAAAACGGAGGCAGTGAGTACATTGCTTAACCAATGGATGGCAAGCTTTTTTGTCCATTTTACATCCTCTTTGCATCCGTTGGTGCAGTGTGACAGGGGCTTAAATGATAATTATATATAAAATGTAACATTATTAAGGATCAGCTGAATGTTTGGGACCATAAATATTTACTTAAAGATTAAACTTTAGTCCTGTAAAAATGTATAGGAAATTGAGATAGTTTCCAATAAATTACTTGCTCTTTGTGAACATTTTAAAATCCAGTTACTCTCCTTTGCAGAATAATTGTGACAGAACTTCTAAGAGTTGGTTTGGTAAATACTGTTTTAAAAATGCAGAATTTAGGAAATTTCTATCAACAGATCATGAGACACAGTAATCACCAATATTCCTGAAAACCAAACTTCATTGAAAAAGAAATACAAGTTTCCCCTGAGAAGGAAAATTGCAGCTAACTGGAAAAAGCTGCACAAGCATTTCTCAAGGAAAACTGTAGCCCGTTTAGGTATCCTCTATTGCCATAAAAGTGCTAGATTTAGTTCCATATAATACAATGTCTCTTGAGATCAAGGCTATTTATTACAGTGACTTTTTTCACATATATACCAGCAGAGAAAGTTTTCAGTTCTATAAGGTAGCCCAAGTCAGGAAACAGAGATTGCAAAGGCTACTGAAATTTAACCTCATTGTTGTAGAATATAATTCCAGAATCTTAAGATTCTTTAAAAATCTTAAAATATTCTGACAAGATTTTCTACCTCGTTCTCTTATGCCATAACAGTCTCAAAAGGTGGGATGGAAAACTCTTGAGTCTGTTTCTCACACCTCTTCTCTTCTGAAGTATTGTTTATTGTGCTTTATCTGCAACAGCTCTTGATTTATCTGTTTTCTGTACAGTATCTCCACTTAGAACTATCCTCTTTTTCTTCAGGTGAAGATCCTTGTCAAATGACTGCAGACTCTCTTATCCTTGCTTGGAAACAACTAGTACTATAGTCTATTGTAGCAGGAATCACTGAATCGATTCTATTTCATTCTATTAATAGGCAGTGCCAATCACAGAGACAGGACTTGTGTAAGAATTTCAGATATACCTTGCTAACATAGTGTAGGGCATGGGCATTTGATACACATTGCCATGGCCATTCTGATTGAAGGGAACAATGAATTATATATTTCCTCTTGCTTCTATAATATAGCATGCATTCTACTTCATATTCTTTTTCCCATTCATCTGAATGGGAAAAGTTGGGTGGGGGACTTCTGCTTCTGCTTCTGGAGGAGCTGATGATGCTGCTTATGGCGGTGGTGCTTCTGCTGGTGCTTACTCTGCTGAA
>BHFT01040362.1:0-10168 GCA_004320025.1 Laticauda laticaudata
TATTGTTTCTTTTATTTTTATTTTTTATTTTTCTTATATGTATCCATGTATTCATAACTATGTTTTTACTTATACCTGTTATTTTGTAAGCAATTGACAAAAATAAATAAATAAATGAACATGGCCTCTCCTTTGTGGGGTGCTACAGGATTTGGTATTCTCTACACTCTTTTTAAACATCTATATGAAATTGCTGGGTGAGATCATCCAGCACCATGGGATGAGATGTTATCAGTATGCTGATGAAATCCTGGGGATGCTGTGGCTGTTCTTTCCCAGTGTCTGAGGTCTTGATGAAGGACAACAAGCTTCAGTTGAATCCTCACAAGACAGAATGACTGTGGGTGCACGGTACCTCAGGATCCAGTGGTTATCATCTTTAATTCTGGATATGGTTGTATTACCTGAGTGCACAATCTGGAGTTCTCCTGGCCTCATGACTCCTGCTTATAGAGCAGGTGTCAGTCTTGGCTAGGAGGGCCTTTGCACAACTTTATGTGCAACTTTTTCACATAAAATTTTCATCCTTAAGCGAATCATGAGATGCTGAGCACAGTGATATCTCATACCCATATCTCAGTTGGATTAGTGCAATTTAATCTGATGAAGTTACCCTTGGAGAATATTCAGAAGCTATAGTTGGTACAGAATGCAGTGGCATGCACAATTCTGGGGGCCTTCAGGGTGGCACATATAACACTGCTGTTACACAAGCTGCATTATTTACCAGTTTCTTCCAGATCCAATACGTGTTGATTATTACCTTTGAAATGCTACATGACATGAGTACAGAGTATTTGAGGAGCCGTCTTACTCTAATGAAACTGGCCCACTACACTTGTACCTATCAGCTAAGGGATTCCAGCAGACAGGAAAATAACATTTTTACTGTGACCTTGACCCTGTGGAATATTCTACTCCCACCCATTTGGCCTTCCAGAAGGGCATTAAAACTTGGTTTTGCCAGTTGTCTTTGGACTCCAAAGGGGCACTCACTGCTGGAGGTGGTTGATGTGGTAAGAAGACTTTATCTCCAAATACCATTTTCTTGATTCCAGTTTTTCTGCATAGTTTTAAATTTTTAATAGCTTTTCTATTTATCTTTCTTAAGCCTCCCAGGGTCTATTGGGGAGATGGACAATATCTCAGATGAATGGATGATAGATGGTGGATGGATGGATGAATAGACAGACATATATAGCGGTTAGACAGGTACAATTACCTCATCATTTAAAAAAATTAAAAGCAAGAACAGCTAAATAACTCAGTACCTTCGCATAGGCATTTAGAATTACAATACATTGATTCAACTTCTTCATTATAGTTCTTTGAATTAATCTAATTCAAAAATAATGCTTTGGTACAGTATGCATTCATATATTATTGGTAAAAACAACTTTATGATTTTCTCTCCCAGGTATATGTATAAATACTATTGAAATGACTTTCGTGTTATTCTCAATAAATTTTAATATTGGCATAGTTTGTTATTCACTGAGATTCCATGATCCCCTTTTCATATATTTTGATTAAAAACCACATGAAGTTTTCATCTACTGTAGCTAGTCATATGGCAACTACCACATGAGCAGTAAGGGACAAAAAAAAATAAAGAAAGAAACCAGCCAACTCTACACACCTGAAAGCAATGTCCTGTTCCGGGCTACACTCACTTGGCTTATATTCTGTTGAAACAAATGCAGACATTCTCCCAGGCAACTGAGAGCAGCAGCAGAGGTAGCTTTTAAAAGCAGCAAGTCTTGATCAAAGGCAGAAAGAGGACCAGAACCTGGAAGGGATTCAATGTCTTGCACAAGGTTCTTCTACTGTCCTTCCACTTGGGCCATAATCTGCAAGTACATATTTTATTTAAATTTATATAAATACAAAATCTAATTTCACAAAAAGTTAATTCCACGGCATCTGAGATGCGATATAATGTTACCCTTTTAAATGGGTATAAAAAGTAAAATAAAGTAGAGTGAAAATAGACTATGATAAGAAAATATGAATCCTTTATGAAAAAGTAGCAGAAATAAGGATAACAGAAAGTTATATCACATGAATATAGGTAAAAGATGGTTGCAAAGAATGTACTGAAAGAGTACACTTAAAGAAGGAAAAAAAGGGAAACTCTGATGAAAATAAAAAGTGCAATGAAATATGTGGAGAAAGTTAAACGTGCCCATAATAAAATGACTAAAAATAAAGATTCATAATGACTTGGGATGAAATGAAGTGAGAAAATACTACAAGGACCATTACAAAGATTTTATGACAAATACAGTGATAAACTCATAAACACTTTGAGAAGATTGAAGAAACAGGGATGTTTTTTTTTTTTACTATTCTTTATTATAATGGTAAAGAGTAGAAAACTGTTAAAATATGGATATGGTTTGCTTATGATGTGTATTGGATAACCGGTTTAATGCAATAAAGACTGCATCTTGGTCTAACAATTGGGAGAACATTGTAACTAGGTAGAGAGATTAGTTTGACCATTACCACTAGAAAGTGTTTCTCAGAATCAAAATGTATACAAAGACTATAATTATATGCATATAGAGTCCAAGGGTGGTATGAAGAACCTTATATTTGCATATTGTTACAATAAATCCATCTTTCCCAAAGTTTCATTGTATTGTTTTTATTGTTCATTTGTGTTCATTTTTGGGTGTTTGGATTTTTAGGGAGTACTTAATGATATAAGATTATACTAAAGGCAGTGCGGCAGAAAATGTATAGGAATCTTTATTTTTTAAAAAATCAGGTTTTGGATTGATCTTTATTTTCAAAAACTTATCTGGAACAACATAGATTCCATAAGCATCTTTAAATGAAAAAGCAGATAAAAGTGAGCAAGGTGAGAACTAGACAGGTAGCAGAAAGCCATCTTAACAGTCTTTCACCTGGTAAATTGATGCTTTCTTCTTGGCTGTCTCTACATTAGCAATTATTTTGGCTATAGACAGCTTCTTATGAGAACATGCATGATATATTCTAAACTAAAGATCATCACCAGCCAACAGAATCAAATAATGCCACTCATCTTCACCCTGCATTAAAACAATAACAACTGACACAATAGCTACTGCCTTTACATGTTGCTGTATTTAATCTAACCTCAACTGCCAACATTGTACTATTAACTAGATAACATGCTACAAAGCCTGAATTAAATAGTCATAATATATAGCTTTGATTTTTAAGAGAGGCAACCTAACCAGTACCCTAACAACTTTAAAATTTCAAATCCAATTATAAGGTATGTTAATACACATTATAGGAAACTGGACATTATAGGAAAATAGCAAAGATACAACATTTATATAAAAGAGAATTGCTTTACCCAATTCTTGGTACATTATGTGCTAGGTTTGAAATTCGACCGTTATGTTATATACCATGATGTATCAAATCCTTTTTTTCAAAATCCCATTATATTTAAAAATTTACCATCTATAACCTCAATGTTTTGCATCTTTATGAAGCATTCAAGCCACAGTTCCATTAGCAAAATCTTTCACAGTTGAGGCTTTCCTTTTTAAAAAATAATCGCAATATACATGTTTAATATTACATATTTTACATGTAATTGGAATATTTGCATGTAAACATTGGAAAAGTGAGGAAACTCCTACAGATGAAAATATAATTTAAAAATATCAGATTGTACGAAAATGGATAGGTTAACATTAAAGATATAGGACAAAGAAGATACAGAATATTTTTTAACCTGGGATTTGTTTTACCAATGGTTAGATAATAAAGGGAGAAATTAGAAGTTGAAAGAATACCATAATATACAAGAATATTATTATTACTATCATTATGTATATGTGACTCAGACAATATACTATTTATTAAGCACTTATATATGTTAAAGAAAAATGTATACATAAAATTATAAAAAAACAATAAAATTAGTAGCTAGCTTTTAAGAATTTCAACTATTTAGACAAATTATTAGTATTAAATTTTTATAGTATTCTATAGTACTATGCAGGTGAAGCTGGGCAGAATCACATCTGATACCTCTACAATTAGCATAGGGCCCCCAAGGCTATGTTCTTTTCCACTTCTCCCTATATACCAATGACTGCATCTCAAATGATCTATTGGTTAAAATATTGAAGTCTGCAGATGATACGATTGGTCTCATTCGAGATAACGATGAATCTGCATTCAGATAGGTTGTACAGCTTGCCTCATTGTGTAACCGGAACAATCTGGAATTGAACACACTCAAAATTGTAGAAATGGTGGTAGACTTTAGGAGAAGCCCTCCCATACTACCACCTCTTACAATATTAGACAACACAGTATCAACAATGTAGGGTTTTTAAGAACCCAAAGTGTCTCCCCAACCACGAGTAATGGCTACATTTCAATACCATCAGTCTTAAAATATTGGATACATAAATTTTGGTTCCCTTCCAAGCCAATTTTGGTTCCATTCATTCATTGTCAAATCAATTTGATGTTTAACAAACCATGGTCCTGCTTTCAATTTGATTGTCAGTTTGTCTTCTAGGCATCTGGGACTGTGGTTGGCTTATGCTTTGGTGGTTACTTGGCCTGCGGGATGGGCTTCTGATATCATAGTTTGTACTACCTTTTCCTGGCGACTGTCAAATTGGGGTTTTCTTGACAAGGCATCTGCCAATATGTTCCCCCGCCCACCAAGGATATATTTCATCTTAAAGTTTTGAATCTCTTGAAGGTATTGAGCCCAGTGGACTTGTTTAAGTGATAGATTCTGGAGGTGTCTTTAGAACCTCGAGTTCTTAATGGGGTCAGTCCAACTCAAAAGGCTCCTTCACATCCTTCCAGGAATGCCTCCAAGATAGTAGCCCATCGCTTTGGCAAATGCCTCTTTTGTCCCAAACCGTCCACCTACACTGTTCAACGTTTTTGACACATAGCACAAGGATTAGTTGTTTGAGAGTTTCTTTTTGGAGAAGACATTGCTGAACACAGTTCCAATCACTAGCACAGCTGTGGACGACAAAAAGATTTGGGGTAGGATGCTGGATGCCGAGGATGGTTCAGCGCAAATAGGCATTTTAATGTTTCAAAAGATTTTTCTGACATTTTATTGTCCAAGCAAGGGGGTTGTAATTTTGGGTTTTGGCTTGGCTGGGTAAGGCCCAGTTTTCAGTAACTGCTGATTTTTTTTTTTTTTTTTTTTTTATTTTTTTTTTTTTTTTTTTTTTTTTTTTTTTTATTTTTTTTATAAAAAAACACCGGAGGGCGACCTTGGCAATGAAGGAATAAATTTGTCTATAGAAATTTGCAAAACCCAAAAAGCTTTGAGTTGTTTACATGTTTTGGGGTTTGCGCAGTCTACGCACTTTTCACTTTTCATGGTCCGCATCTCAAACCGCCTGGTTAGACAACTCGGTAACCCAAGTAATCAATGACTTTTTTATGTAATTCACATTTTGACGCTTTACATTTAACTTGGTAACTAAAAGCTTTTTCAGTACTTATTGACCAAATTTGACATGTTTTTTATGGTTTCGCCTGAATTATAAGATGTCACCACTTTTTGTGTAACCCCTTTGTATAGGGTGTGGATGCAACACTTTCATTGATGAGTTGCATAAATACTTGGGAGGGGGGGCCGCTGGAGTCCAAAAAGTATGACTTGGAATTGGAAACATACCCAGAGGGCAGGTTGAAAGCAGCTTTCCCATTTGTGCTCCCTGCCTTTTATGCAAAAACGCGTATAGGCTTTCTGTCGTCAGATTCTAGTTTGGTAAGGATTTTTGCTTTAGAACAGGTTTGAATTTAATAATGTCCTTCATGAAGGGGAAGGGGCTTACATGTATTTTATGCAGGCAACTGCACTGATGGCCCTAAAAATCTCAGATCATTATTAGCACCATCTTTTTTTTTTTCTTTAAACAATACCTGGGGGCTGCCTAGATTTTGGCAGGTTCAATTGAAACCTCTGTTCGCAAAATTTGTTGTTGATCGTAATTTCTCAACCTCGGTCATTTCCAGCTGGTGTCATGGAATAAATCTTTGGTTTTGGGCAGTTTTTGCCAGGTTCTAACTCTGTGGCACAATCAGTGGCTGCAATGCAATGGGGGGGGGGGTGTTAAAATGTTGCATTCCTCTTCAGAAAACCTCAGCCAAATCCTTGTGTTCTTTAGGGACTTAGGGCTTGCCTGGAGGATAGTCTGAAATGGTGGCTGCTGCTTTGTTGGGTGGTAGTTTCTTTGTGGGAGGAAGGGGGATAATGGGCCAACCTTTATTATGATTTTTCAGTATCCCTCTTCCCACTTGATGCTATGGGTCATTTATCCAGCCAAACAAGTCCCAGTATTATAGATTCCTGCACTTTTGGAGCCACTACAAAACATATGAGCTCACTGTGTCTGCCCATCTCTAGTTTGATTAACTCTGTAATTTGGGTGGTGGTAACTTCTCCAATTAAAGTTCTGTCTACTTGTTCAAACCTGATTGGCATTCCAGGGCTTTAGTCTTTATTCCTAATTGTTCAACGATGGGGAAGCCAATAAGGCATCTGTAACATCCGGTATCTATAACTGCTTCTATCTCTCATGCCCCGTATCAGGCACCACCAATTTCACCTTAACTGTAAAAAAGAGGAATGGCTACATTCACCATGGGTCCCTCTTCTTCTTCACCCTTCATCTGGAGGGTTTTTTAGGCCAGAAGTTCCTTGCTCCCTTCTGTGTGGAGGGGATCTTCTACAGTGCATCTAGCAAACTGGCTAGTGTCTGGAGGGTTCCATGGAATTCTTTGACCCCTGGTAGCTGTACTAGGCCTCAGTTGTTGTATAGGTGCAGGAGTCAGACAATCGACTGCTCTATAACCAGTCTGGCCACATTGATAGCACTTTATAATATTTGTGGATATTATAAAGGAGCAGCTTCAGCAGGTCTGGTCAGAGGCCGTCTGGCCACCGTTCTCTTTGGAGGGCCTTCAGAGGGAGGGGTTTCCATGTGGGTTGATTTCTTTGTCCAGCCTAAGGGACATGGCATACCAATCCTGTTTGTGGTATTCCTCTGATGTTGCAGGATTTTTTAACTTCTGGGTTAATTGCATTCTTAAAGTAGTACAGAAGTATTCTGTCAGGCCAGTTCCTGAGATTGCTTGCAACCCTTCTAAAGTTGCATACAAAGTCTTTTAAGGGTCGCTTGCCTTGTTTCATTTCCATTATTTTGTCTTCACTTTCCCCAATTCTATCAGAATTCACGAACCTAAACCTAAGGAGTTGAAGGAAGGCATTGACATCCTATAGTTCTGGTGCTTCCTCATAGTGCAATTGAGCTACTCAGTCTGAAGCATCCCCCTTATTCATTCCATCTGTGATTGCGGAAACCAGGTCATGATGTTGCATATTGGTTTCCAAACTGATCTGTGTGGGACCAGATCTGAGTAAGGAAATAAGCAGATTGTTCATGCTGTCAATCAAATCTTGCTTTGAAAGCCACTTGATTTGGTCGGGGGTGGGGTGGGGATCGGCATAGCAGCTACAGGCTGAACTGGAATATGTTGAGCTGGCTGTGAAATGTAGGGACCCTGTAAGGGTACTCCAAAGGGCGATTGAATTGGAACCTGCTAAGCAGGGCCTGTTTATAGCATTCTTCTCTGGGTTGGGAAGAAGCAGGGAGTTGCAGTCTGCTGCCTACGTAGATCCCTTTGTTGAGAAGGGATTGTTGCTTCTCTTTGGGTCCAGGGTGTTCCCAAACCAAGTGGTGCAACGGGGGCTGGATAACTGGATACATTGGCATTGGGCCCACCCTTGACCAGGATAAAATCCCCACCCTGGAGGAATACTCTCTGAAGGGAGTAATCTCTTGCTGGTTGTGGAGGGTAAGGAATTGGGGTTTGTAACGTACCCAATGCTGGCTGTATCTGCTGTCTCTCCCATGCTGCTTGGGTCTGCTAGGCTGGGCTGATCCTTAGGTAAGCTCCAACCAATGCCACGCTGGTTCCACTGTCAAAATTTTGACTAGGGAAAGTAAAGGAGGAGTGCATTAAGACCCAGCTTGTCTGGAGAGGTTGTGGCTGTGATACATAACTTTCTACCTTAAGTGGCTGGAATTGCTCTGGGATCCTTGCCAACAACTGGTTTTGGGATGGAGGCACCAGGGAGTTGTCTGATTCCAACAACTCAGTCTTGGGAGTTGTCTGATTCCAACGTTCCTTCACTTCTCCACTCTGTATCATGGGCCATCCCCAGAGGGCTGGAGAAGGAAAGGCATTCAGGCAGATTCTCCTCTGGCCTCACCTCTGGATTCAGCTCCATCTGGCAGCTTTTCCATGAATCTGTCTCCTGAGGCTGGTTGCCTGATCTCCGTCTCTCTTCTGCAGCTTCTATCACTTGAAAAAATTCTTCAGAAGGGGGGCTGGGGGCCTCAATTAGTTCTCTGGTGTCAAGCCCCCTAGGCCCTTCTGTAGCTTCTTCCATTCATCTTCACTGAGTCTTTGCACTGCTCCAATTTTGGAGTCAGTGATGGGGGCTCAGCACCCCTGACCCTTTTGGGGTGCTGGAGTTTGTAGGAGTTTTGGGATGTCAGCGTTCTAGCAAACCTCCATTCCAATCAATAACTCTGAGACAACATATCTCAAAGGTATCTTTATTTGGATAGTAAACTGGCACATCTGTTGAATCCCGAAATTGAAAGTTCCTTGCAAAGTCAAAACCACAAATCCATCCCCCCTTAGCCATCACATCACATGGTCCAATCATCATCCATCCTAAAGTAAGATTCACATTTCATTATGCGCCACACTCAGTGACCTTGAACCAAACCAAATAATTTTTATTTTATACTCAACTGAATTCCTCCCTCTCACTTTCACAGACCCAACTGTGGCAACTTGGGAGCATCAAATCTCAATACACTTCAATTATTTTTTTAATGAAACTTAAAGATAGGGATTAAAGTTGGAAATCTTCCAACATATAAACAAAAGCAACAAAGCACCATTACCTAGTATGATTGTTATAACATACAACCTCAGAAAGTGGCAAAATAAGCTGCAGCTCTTTAAAATATTGTCTGTTTTAGAGGAATACCAGGAGCTTCCTCCACTTCAACTATATTGACTAAAACACTAATCTCTAAAAAAGACTGTATCATAAGACATTTAGAAGAATTCTACCTAATTGCTTTATAGGCTAGCCAGTAACCCAGTGTTGCTCGGATATTTCTTTATCCCAATCCTGTATTAGACAGGAAAATCCTGCAGTTGGGACTCATGCTGTTGTACTACCTATTGCACAGTTCTTTTATTCCTCCACAAGAGGGAGCCCTGTGAAGCCATTACCATGGCAGAGCCATTTTAAGGCACATACACACTCCAACTGGGGTTAAGGGTGTCTTACCCTGCAGTATTTGTTTCCAGAGGGCAAGCCATCTATGTACCAAGTTTGGTTGAAATTGTTTGAAGTGTTCCAGAGTTATGCTGGAACATACAGATAGATAGATAGATAGATAGATAGATAGATAGATAGATAGATAGATAGATAGATAGATAGATAGATAGATGAAGATGACAGATAGAAGAGGAGAAGATTACATCATCATCATCATTTATATAAGGGGACAACTATTGCCATCTTCCACCCATCTGGTATATGGC
Organism: Laticauda laticaudata; assembly: GCA_004320025.1. Taxonomy (NCBI): domain Eukaryota; kingdom Metazoa; phylum Chordata; class Lepidosauria; order Squamata; family Elapidae; genus Laticauda; species Laticauda laticaudata. The sequence goes on from BHFT01040362.1 coordinate 9,631, forward strand.
AGGTGTTATTTATGTGTAAAAAGTCCTACTAATACAGGGCCCCACCAGTTGGGAAATTTCTTAAATAGTTCTGCTAGTAGAAAATCTCTCCTGGGGCTTTATTGCTCTTGAAACTCTTAATGATGGACTGTATCTCCTTTTCTGAAACTGGTGGTCAAGGAGATGGTGAAGTTCTAGAGTTTATTAAATCACTGTTTAAAAATAATTTCTTTACCAGTTTGGTGGAGACAAACAAGTACTGATAATAATTCTCCCAATCCTCAGCAGAGATTGGATTGTCAAATGCAAATCTCCGTTCCTTCAGGATACCTGCTACAGAATGCCAAAATAATAACCAAAATAATAAACAGAGATATGACTTCTGGCAGCCAACCCAAGTTCTGACCAGATTGAAATGGCAAAACTTTTTTTTCTTTAATGTTATATTTTTTTATACTCCCTTCTTGTATGCAACATCTTAAGGCCCAGTCCCACTGGCCAACGGACGCAAAACGTATGCATAAAGGACACAGCAGACGAGCAAAATTTCAGGGGTGGC